>JAADKT020017795.1:0-19480 GCA_011763395.2 Chrysaora chesapeakei
CGTGCCGTAGGCACGCTCGCAATGACCGCAGGTCATTGCCCACAACAGCTGGGGGTCTGGGGGGTGCTGTAAGCCCCACAGCGGATCCAGGGCAGAGCCCTGGCAGGGGTACAGGGGGTGGAGCCCCCGGAAGCTCATGAGATTTTGCCATCTAGGAGATCTTAAAATGGCTTAGGATTCTGCCAATTCTCATTGCATTTTACATTTTGTATCTTTTTTTATTAGCTTTTTGACCATGTATCTAAGAGGCTACTCGTCAATTTGCTACTAAAGGCATTAAGCGTTTTAACATATGACTTATTAAAAAAGATTAGCGCTCAACTCTTTGAGCTTATTAACTTCAGAACTCAAAGCTACCACAAATTTTTACCATTAAATGCTACAAATGGAAAAAGTACCAAAGACAAATTAGTTTATTTCTAGTAGCTATAAGCCTTTTCATTCGGTCTCAGTTTTGATCTACTAAGAGTAGTTGAAGACGGGTTAAAATTTGTTTGCTTCATGTTTTTCACATTGTGCATTCTTCTAATTCAAACATATCAGAAGTTCTCCCTGACTAAGTATTCAGAATTTATCGATTCATATTAGGAATGTATGAAGAATCACATGTTGATGGGGTTGAAGTTTATTATAGAGGTGTTTCATGAAACAATGCAGAATGAAAAATGAATAACATCGGACCTTACAATCATAAATTTCTACTTTTATTTATCTTGAATGAAAATAGAGTGTGTCATCTTCTCAAGGTAATCTAGGAAAAACCAAGGTTATCCTTTAGTTAATTTTGCCTGCATTTCCAAATCATCTTAGCTATATGTTAGAAAATATGAGCTACAGGAACCAAAAGTTTAACATGGGGCAAACATGGGGCATTGGGCATGGGACAGCAAACATTCATAATAGCTTAAAAGAGAGTAGTCAGTTTGGAAAGAATTCATTTATCGTTCATACATTTTACAGAAATTCCTTAATAATGGAAGGAAAGATGGAAATAATGGAAACATTCTGAATATTCAGAAGAGAGAATGATTTTGTCAATCAAATTATTCTGCTCTTATAGAAGGACACTTTTTTGACAAAATAAGATCGCAGTTTTGCCGAATTTGAACATGTATCGATATGAAACTTCTGTGTTTATGTTTTAGTCTTGCACTTCAATAGTTTTAGCTTCCTTGTTCTTAAGATTCCTTCATTCTTCATTCCTTGGTTCCTTTCCCGATTCCTCGTTCCTTGTTTTTAAGACAGCCAGCCCTACCTAGTCTAGTTGTCCTTTCTCTTTCGACTTGACAATGGGTGTTGGTGTTGGATTCGATGAGAAGCATTTTATTTCTCATCTGCTCATTTAATGCGGGTGTATTTCTACAAGGAAAGGTGAGATTTGTTTCTTATTTTTTCCCTGTATTTTTGTGTAAAATGCATTGTCTGAACCAGTTGATAACTAGTCTATTTATTTTGACGTTTGATGAAGATGGATTCCAAGATCAGGTCAAAACAAGTGTCCTCGACATTCTCTACAAAACAAATAACCCGCCCTTTCATCCTTTCAAGTTCTTACCAGTGACTTATCGATTTACTGAAAACGAAACGTAAATTCTGCCAACAGACACCCAACTCAATGTAAAACACAACAATTTGTTGCACTCTCTTCGACACCCAGAAATTCAACTGAAGGCTGAAGGCAACATACTGTATGTTGGAACTATAGAAAAGCCGCGATAGCTTCCTGAAAATGACTGGCATGCGATCTTATGCGATTTGAAATGTGCACATGTGGAGACATGGTGTAAAGCATGATTGATATTGGTTATAACATTTTTGTTAATAGCATTTTGAGCCGTTTTGAGCCAATTAAAGGACTTGGCCACAAAAAATGTCCCAGGGGAGCTTTGCCAAACCCAAACCCCCCAATTTTTTTCTCAATTTCCGGACCATGGGGTTTGGTCAGGGTTGGTCATGTTGTCATGAGACATAGCCAACTTAATCAGCTGGAAAATGTATACCAAAGCTGTGTACTGACTCAAGAAATTCATAAAACCAAAAATAATGCTATGTAGTTGCTTTTAAGTGTTTCTGTTGTGGAGGAAGAAATCCTTTGATCAGCATCATTAATATTTCAAGGCATTTTTAAGGAATCCCAGCTGATAGGGAATAATTCCAAGGAGCCTAATCCCATGAATATGTGGCTGTGGCATTTAAAACGTGCTGTAGCTTTGCTGAATATGAATGTGTTGCTATAGCCTTTAATTCCCAAACCACCTAAGAGACATCCTTCACTGACAGTGTCTTAAGGGTGGTGCACATTTTATGTACACGCAAGGAATACCTGTATTCTTGTATTTATTAACCAATGGCACAATTGTGTACCTAATTGCTCAAGAGTGAAACAATTCGAAATAACATATGACAAATATGAAAGAGTAAATGGATTTTTATTCAAGTAGATTTTTAGTAATTAGAAAAAGAGGGATATGTGCTATAGGGCCCGGGGGGTCACCTGGCTTAGTTTCGGATAGGTATGTGCCGCCCAAGAATCAAAATGCCTACACATATTTATACCAAATTCCTGAAAATTTGTACCCAAAATTGTGCCAAAATATTAACTCCTACACTGCCATATATGCTTAAATGTACTATAATATGTCATTTTATAATCAAACTTCACCAAGAAAAGTGAAAGCAAACAAAAATAAGACCGTTTTTGATAAAGTTTGTACTGATTATGGAGAAATCAATACCCATATTATATACCAATTTTCAGAAAATTAAGACCCATATCTATACCAAAATCATGAAAATGATACCCTTTTGGGTGGCACGTCCCCAGTACCCAAAATATATTAAGTACCCCCTTGGCTCCCGGGCTTTTGGGAAAGGAGATTAAAGTACAGTGACACCTATTTTACCCTATCTTTTTATAACATTATATCATGGACAATATGTTCAAAATCAACATTCTGAGGTTTTTTGATGAGCATTTCATTTGGAAGGCACTGGAGAAACAGTTTTGTAAATTGTCACGCGACTTCTCTGTGACGTAGAAGTTAACAAGTCTCACCGAGGGATGCCAGAGCAATGGTAGGGCAAGAAGGGCGACTAGGAACCTAAGGGCAATTGAGATAAAAATTAGGGGCTTTTGTGGTGCTCCCCCAAGAAATTTTTGTGTCCACGCCCTTTAAAATGCATTTTAACAAAATTAAAATGCAAGTTTTTCAATGAAATTAATCATGTTTTTATACAACATTTTTTGGCTATGTCTCCCTCATCTTAAGATAAACCAACCTTCTACATGCAGATATGGTCTGGACATATTAACCTACAGAGGCAGTTCTTCCTGGAATCTGATATCTAATGAAACTAAGAACAGTAATACTGTAGAAAACTTTCAGCAATGTCTCACAAAGAATTACAGAGAGACCAATTTTGTGCAGCTGCAAGCTTGCACAGATTTCATGCCCAACATTGGTTATGTATTGTTTTAACTGGACCAGCCCGTTGACTTACTGAAAACGAAATGTAAAATGTAAACATTAAATTACATATAATAATTACAGAAACCTGCAAAAGCCCATCCTAAGTTGGCAATTGTCATTTCTCAGCGCAGGAAGATTATCCTAACTTTCAGCCTAGCTGTGAGGGAGATGCTTATAAAATTTCTCTACAATCGGCGGTTTGTCAGTAAAAAAGTACAGATTTTGCCTGCATTGTAGAGAAGAACATCACTGGAGAAAACAAACCACAAAAAATACCCCCCCCCCACATTCTTATCAAAAAATTTACCTAAAACCTTGTTTGAATATGTATCTTTTTATTACGAAGCTGTCCTTGGTTTGGCCAATAGTGAAAGTGCGGAGATAGAAGGAGAAAGATTTTCTCTGATCTGCTCGTGCTTTTTGTGCCTGTTCTTGCACTTCAAAGTTTGAAGGTCCAAATGCTCTATCAAACTTGTGGATTTCAAATCAAAAACAGTCCCTAATTCTGAAAATTTATGAAATTTTGACTGACATCTTAATAAAATAAGGGGCTCCAGTATCCTCTTTACAGTATACTCTTTTGTTCTGTGTTAACCCTTATGGTGACCTGCCACGGCTGACCTGCATTTTACACTAGCCGTTGTGATGGTGGTCATGGTCGTCGCAACACCTTCGTTGATGTAAATAATGACAACAACGACAAAGATCATGATTGCAGTATGATGATGATATGATGACGATGACGACGATGACTATGATGATGATGACTGTAATGATCATGATAATGAAAATGATGACGATTTGCTTGGAAAACTGTTTTGAAATTTCCGCTCTTGGACTTTATGATCGACGATGAGAATGTTTAAAAGGTCATTAACTGAACCAATGTGGCATTCTGCCATTGTTTAAAACGTAAATAACGAGTAGTCATCCAAGCAAGCTGTTATGATTCAGAAGAACAATTGTCACATGACCTCAGATTGACAAAGGAGAATACAGGCCGCCATTGTGAAAAGCCAACCTCTAATCGAGCATCAATAGCCAAGACAATGGCTCTAATGGCATTCTTGAAATGCTTAGTATTGTTACACTTTTCCAATTGTTCAAGTGTTGTTAAGTTAGTTAGTGAGTATCTTAGTGAGTTAGTGACACTCCACCCCGACACTATATGTTCGAATTTCTTCAGACATTAAAAGCTGGGGTTTGGGTGTACTTTCTCGACTTTGCGACAGTTCCCAGCTTGCTAGGAAATGCTTTCTGGTATGTTAAAATTGCTCTACTCATTCTCCAGTTGGGAATATAATTCTGAGCTTTCCCACAAATGTCACAGTTTGGCCAACAATCGTAGCTTTCCCAAAGCTGGGCTTTAGTTGTCATCATCTGTAGTTCTACATTGCCAATTCATCATGCCTGAAATGACTTCCAGTGTACTTTTTGGAGCAGTGGGTGAGTCAACTTGCATTGCTGTTTTTATGTTCGAAGAGTTCGAACATATTGGTGTGGGGGGTGGAGTGTCACTCACTCACTCACTCACTCACTCACTCACTCACTCACTCACTCACTCACTCACTCACTCACTTAATCACTCACGCACTCACTCACTCAATCACTCACCTACTCACTAACTAACCAACGCTTCAACAATGGACAAAATGTAACAATACTAACCACCCCAAGAATGTCATTTGAGTCATTCTTTGGGCCATTGATGCACAATTTGTGGTTGGTTGTTCACAATGGCTGCCTGCAAGCCCCTTTGTCAATCTAAGGTCATGTGCCAACTATTCTTCTAACACAAGCTTGATTGCATGAATAATTGTTGTTTACTTACGTTATGGAACTTGGAAATTGCCACATTGGTTTGGTAAATAATATTTCACGCATTCTCAACATTGGTCAAAGAGTCTTGGCAAAGAGCCGCAATTTCAAAACACTTTTCAAAACAAATCGTCATTATTGTTATCCTCAGCATGAAATTTGTCATAATAATAATAATTATAATAATAATCAACATCATAATCCTCATGATTACCATCACTGTTACCATTATCGACTGTGTTGCAAGATCTAAAGGAGTGGCACCACAACCACAACCACCCCTAGAACCATAACCACGACCACCCCTATCACCACCACAACAATTACCCCTACAAGCATAACCACAAACATCCTAATCATCACCACCACAACCACCTATTCAACCATCACCACGACCACCCTTATCACCACGTCCACATTCACCCCTATAACCATAACCACGAACATCCCTATCACCACAACCACAGCCACCCTTACAAACATTACCATGATCACTTCTATCACCTCCACCACAACCACCCCTACAACCATAACCACGACCGTCCCTATCACCACCACCACAACCACCCCTAAAACCATCACCACGACCTTCTATCACCACCACCATAACCACCCCTACAACCATCACCACAACCACCCCTGCCACCACCACCAACACTACCCCTACAACCATCACCATGACCTTCTATCATGACTACCACAACCACCCCTACAACCATCACCACGACCGTCTATCACCACCACCACAACCACCCCTAAAACCATCACCACGACCTTCTATCACCACCACCACAACCACCCCTACAACCATCACCACAGCCACCCCTGCCACCACCACCAACACTACCCCTACAACCATCACCACGACCTTCTATCACCACCACCACAACCACCCCTACAACCATCACCACGACCGTCTATCACCACCACCACAACCACCCCTACAATCATCACCACAACCACCCCTAACATCACCACCAACACTACCCCTGCAACCATCACCATGACCTTCTATCACCACCACCACAACCACCCCTACAACCATCACCACGACCGTCTATCACCACCACCACAACCACCCCTACAATCACCACCACAACCACCCCTACCACCACCACCAACACTACCCCTACAACCATCACCATGACCTTCTATCACCACCACCACAACCACCCCTACTACCACCGCCAACACTACCCCTGCAACCATAACCACGACCACCCCTACCACCACCAGCACAACCACCACAACAATTACTCCTACCACCACCACCACCACAACCAGCGTCATGATCATCATTGGCGTCATTATCCTCGATTGTCATCATCATCATCATCATAACCACCACCATAATCGTCATAATCGTGATCATCGCCGTTGTGCATAGCGACAAACGTCTTTAATCATTTGACAAAAATTAGCTGTAATTAACCAGAGTCGTTCTTCGAACATGCCCACAGGGTCCCTATGTTTTCTTAAAAGCCTCGAGCTACTTTGGTTTTGGCATCAAAACGGGACTTGTTTGATGCTCTTCAGGAGGAACAAGGGTTAATAAAACTGTCTCAGCTGCCTTCTTGGTTTTGTCATTGTATTAGATAAAATTAAATAAATAAATGAAAATAAAATTACGTGCTTTTCTTTGGTTTTATCAAGATGAACCGAAAACCTGCCGTTAGATTTGATAAAAACACCCAATTATTAATTTTCGCATTCTTTAAGAGGGCTACCTCTTATTGTCCAAACTTTGATATTGTCCTGTTTAGCTCTAATAATAATGATAATAATAATACGTTTTTTATACAGGGTAATTCTATCGGCTACGATACATTAGCTGCTATCTAATGAAGCCCTGTTCTGAAAAGCAAAAATAAAAATTGACAAATCTAAAAGTTTACAATTAAATAGCTACTATGAAAGATGCTTAATAAAAATAGTACAATGTGATAAAATACTTAAAAGTTAATCAACCCATAAAGTGTTCTTTGAGTCCTTGTTTGAAAGGAAGGTAAAATTTGTCAGTCTTTAAATGCATTGGCGATGCATTATAGATCTTTACACCTCCATAATAGAATCCTTTTTTCGC
Organism: Chrysaora chesapeakei; assembly: GCA_011763395.2. Classification (NCBI taxonomy): domain Eukaryota; kingdom Metazoa; phylum Cnidaria; class Scyphozoa; order Semaeostomeae; family Pelagiidae; genus Chrysaora; species Chrysaora chesapeakei. The sequence continues at coordinate 7,372 of JAADKT020017795.1, forward strand.
GCTCTCAGTTTTTACTCTCGGAATTTTCAAATTACGTCCATTGACTCTTGTAGCTTTTTGTTGGTCAACCTTCTCGAAATAGTCGTGAAATACATCAGGAGCAGTTTTATTCAAACATCTGAACACAAAATCAGCACACTGCATGTTCTGCATATTGGCAAACCAGCGAAACATACGATGTTCTTGTTGATGGTGTGCTCCAAATATAATCTTGGTTGCTTTTTTCTCTAACCTTTCAAATTTATTTCTATTTGTCTCTGACATGAATAAGAACGCTGTACTTCAGTATGTTGTGACTGGCTGTACCATAGTTTTATACAAGTCGAGGGCAGCGTGGATAGTAAGTCGAATACGTCTCAGCAGGCCTAATCTACTTGACGCTTTTTTGCAGACTTTTTGAACATGCTCGCTCAGTGAAAGTGATAGATCTAGATTAATACCGAGGTATTTGTAATTATCAGTATTGTTTATAGTCTTAGAACTAATTTTTATGATCGTTTCATTTTCGATCCTTTTTCTCCTTGCAGCTGTGCCAAACATCATGAATTCCGTTTTTCCTCGATTTGTGTTTAGAATGAGGCCGTTATTGCAAAGCCAAGTATGTAAGAGGTTGGCATCGTGGTTGATTGCCTTATTTATCTCAGCCTGTGACTTGTCCGAAAACAATAGAACAGTATCATCAGCGTGCATTATAGTTTTGCAGTTTTCGATAGATAAGTTGACGTCGTTGATATGGATAAGGAAAAGCAAAGGACCTAGTATTGAGCCCTGGGGAACTCCACATATTATCTTTTCTTCTTTCGACATTTCCCCTTCGAAACAGGCAATTAGTGATCGTTGTGTAAGGTAATTCTGAATCCACCTTTGTTCTGCATCCTCGATACTGTAAAGAGGCAGCTTTGAAATAAGAGTTGTGTGGTCTATAGCTGTATCGAAAGCTTTTCTTAGATCTATAAACAAGGCACCTGTAAGTTGGCCCTTGTCCATGCTTTTTCTTACAATATCAGTAAAATATACAACAGCGGACGATGTTGAACGGTTTCTTCTAAATCCAAACTGTTGAGATGACAGAAATGTGTTACACTCTAAGTATTCATACAGCTGATTGTAAACAATCCTTTCTAGTAGAATTTTTGAAAAAACAGGAATTACTGAGATTGGTCTGTAGTTGTCGAATTCCTTTGCATTTCCACCCTTAAAGATCGGAACGCATCGTGCTAATTTCCATTCCTGAGGGATAATTGATGTTGCCAAAGAGAGATTTATGATGTGGAGGAGAGGGTGGATAATTACTTTTGCTGCATCCGTGACAGTTCCTGGAGGAATGTTATCTATTCCGGAAGATTTTGACCTTTTTAAAGACATCAGCACTTTTAAAACTTCGTCTTTTGTTACTGGTTGGCAGCGAAACCTCTTCTCGTGGGGATTTACTTGATGTCTGATACCGTCAAAATTTTGAGTTGGACGGGTTGGCAAAGCGGCTCGAAGATTTGTAGCCACGCTTGTAAAGAATGCGTTGAAGCCAGTTGCAATTTCTTTTATATCTTTTGTCACAGTTACATTTATGTTGAATGAACTAGACCTTTGTTGGCAAGTTTTGTTGTCAGGTAGGCATTTCTTTATTGCTTTCCAAAAACCCTTGGGATTTGATTTATTTTCCTGAATCAGTGGCTTATGATAGTTGGCTTTTTTTCGTCTTATCATAGATTTGACAGCATTTCGTTTCCTTTTGTATGTTGACCAATAATGTTCACTTCTAGTTTGTTTGCCTTTACGGTGATGGAATTCCCTTTCGTGAAATGCCCTTTTGATTTCATTGTCCAACCAAGGAAGATCTCGTCCCTTGACAGTTCTTTCAACGAGAGGGGCATGCCGATTTAAAACTTTAAGGAAACAGTCTTTGAATACCTTCCAGTATACCTTCCAGTATCTATTTACGTCATCTTGTTTCAATACCCCAACCCAAGAGACCGATTCAAGGTCTTTCTGAAGGGTCTCATGACAATATTTGCTAAAATTTCTGGACACAACTTTTCTTGGTTTTGTTCGTTGACAATTTATTTTTCTAACGATTGCAACTACCTCATGATCACTGAAAGATGAACTGAGGACAACAGATTATTTAACATTCCATGGATGGGTCGAGACAATAATATCAATCAAAGTACTGGTTTCAGATGTTATTCTTGTAGGTTCCTTAATCTGCTGCTTAAATCCATAGCTAGCTGCAATATTCTTTATGCTTTTATGGTCTGCATCTTTCAGATAATTACAGTTTATGTCACCCATTATGATTGTTTCCTTCTCCTCCGCTATGGCAGTGCCCAGCATGTCATCAAATAATCGTCCAATATCCTCATTTAGGTAGCTTGACGAATCAGGAGGGCGGTAAAGAATTCCAACCAATAATGATCTCGAATTTCTCACAGTTATTTCAAGCAAACAACATTCGATACCTTCTACCTCAAGATCGTACCTTTTCTCAAAACTCAGGTTTTCCTTCACTTACACTGCTACACCCCCTCCAGAACCATTTTTCCGATCAAGTCTATGCAACTCGTAACCAGGTATCTTTAATTCCTCATTTGATATCTTAGGATTTAAATGACCCTCGCTAATTCCAAACAAGTCAATACCCTGCACTTCATGTAGCAAAATCTTTAGTTGATCATGAACTCTAACCAAACCACAGACATGTTGATGAAAAATCTTTAATCCTTTCGTTTTGACATATAATTTAAACTCTGTGAAACACTCATTATCAGTCACTGAGCCATCAGCATCTCGTGCAGGTTGTCTGTGAAGTTCGTTGCTTGCAAGTAAACATGTCTTACATTTTAGGCCCATAGTCGATATATTGAGATCTTTGGCATGACATTTTAGATGGAAGGTCTCGTTGCAATCAACACAAACGGATCGCCTTTGATTCTTTCGAATGGTATTACGACAGCTAAGACAATAGAAGACTTTTCTCGATTCTGGTCCTACACATGTTTCGATATCTCCAGCAACGAGAAGCATTGTCTTCTTGTTTGTCCAAAGCGATGAGTAAATGAATGTTTCTTTCAGTTCCCATTTGTTATAATCATCTATCGATTCTGCTAATTCGCAAGAAGTAGTAAAGCTGTGTTTTTTGCATGCAAACACGAATAAAACGAGGACAAGCCTTTCTAGTAACACGAACGCCATCTTGCCATCAGCAAGAATAACATTTTTTTCGTTTCTTATTTAAATTAATTTCTTAAAAGAACAACCAGATTTTCGTTTCTTATTTGCCCATGTTGAGAAAATAAAATTACAAAAAGAAAATGTAGGGTTAAAAACGTTAATTTTGTGAGTCACCAAGACCCAACAGTTTTATATATTCTTTGCCACAACAAGTAAACTGCAACTGACATAGCTACCATGTTTTCTTAGTTGCAGTTATGCCACCCCGAGAAAAAGTTCTAGACTGATTAAAGTTGCTAAATGACCCTCCCTCTTCCATCAGTGGGCAGATTTTAGAAGCCCCCTAAGCGGTTCTGCGTGATGAGTTATTGGACCATTTTTCATGCCTGATTTCGTGAAACGAGAATTTCTCGTGCGCGAATGCTTGAATCTAAACTCCTGCGTGTCGCGTGAAATGCTTTGCTACGACTCGTGATTTCGTGATTTGCAGTGTTGGCGATATAACTGAGAGGTTGCTTGAATGCAGGAATGCCCTTTTATCCATCAAGCATATTCAGCTAACTATGTTTCTGTCTTTCTAAAATCTTAAATCTTATCAACCCTAAAATCTTAATTTTGTGTGTTCCCTGTTACAGACTCGTCGTGGAAAGAATTTTTCAAAGCCAATCCTTTAGATATATGAAGTTAAACATCCTGAATATTGATCCTGCTCAAATTTCGGGGAGCAACGCCTAAAGTTGTATGCACGTGAAAATGAAGTTTTATTGTGCGTGATTGCGTGAATCGTCGAAAAATTGCGCATGATCGCATGATTTTGCATCTCCCTTTGGGGGCCTCATTTTACGACCTCTTCTTAGACTGCCAACTGTTTCTAGGCCACCTATAACGTATTTCTGATTTTTTTTAATTCAAATGAAAGGTTGTTTTCCCGTTTGACTTTAATCATTCATTTCTTTTAATCATCCATTTCTTTTCATTTCTTTAGGTTTTAATTGCTTTTAATTTTTTTAAGGACGAGAATTGTCTACATTGGCATATACAAGAACACAATATTTTATTGCGAAGTTTCAATTTTGCTTTCAAATAAAATGATGTTGAAATGGCGGATCTAGCAAGCAGTGCTTTTGATTTTTCATTATTATACAAAGCAAATTCAAGATCTGGATTGATTTTTTCAGTTGTTTGTTTACTTGCTTCTGGTATATTATATGGTTTTTCAAAAGAATACTCTAATGATGAGAGACATAACTTTAAATGTGGAGGAAGTTCGCTGGAAATAGAATGCCGCGCTGCATATAACGATGGACCAAACCAACTACAAGCAAATGCCGCAATATTTGCATGCCATTTTTTCATCCCATTGGCTATATATTTCATTTGTTCTGTTTTAATTCTTACGTCACGCAAGCATATTTATGATAATGGTGCTGGAAGAGTTCATGTCTATATGATACATTTTGTGAGGCTTATATTATTATTTATATTCTATTTCATAATGGCCATGGTGTTCTTAATCTTTTATCAGAAGATTGCACTTAATGTGAAGTATTCATGCTACCAAGGAAAGCAAACAATAAGTTGTGCAGATGGCAAAGCAAAGTCAAAGACAATTTTAAATATCAGTTGTCTAACATTTGATATCGTTGCTTTTTTGTGCTGTATCTTTGAACTGCTTTACTTCATGTTTAAATGGAAGAAACGTCCTACAGTCGGGGAAAGACCAAAAGGATGCAAAGATTGCATATATTTCATTGAAAAATACATTAAACCAACTCAAGGTAATGTTCTTCTTATTTATTTATCTTTTGACTTGTTTGGCATTTCACCCTCTTCATTAAACACCCTCTTTTTATGGTGTTTCAATTCATTTTGTGTCGTAAAATGTCAGGGCTCCTGCCACCCCGTGGTTTAATTCCTGTAAATGGAAACTGTAATTTGACACTGATAGGAGTGACATCTAAAGGTTAAGAGAAGACTGACTGAGAGAGATAGGAAGCATGGAAAAGCTGAGATATATATCACGTAATGCAGTCGTTGTTAGGTTTTTGTCATGCTTCAGCTTTGTGTTTTGATTTGGAATGCAAATTCCATCAGTTTTTGTCGAGCTGAGAAAGATGAGACAATGCTTTCCCACTGCGGGAATTTCAAACGAGTGAGCCATTGTGGCAAGAAAGGTCAAGTTAGTGCCTTCGATAAGCCTCAAACCATTTGCACAGCGATGCAGAATGCTTGAAGAGTTTTTTATTGGACAAAGTCGTGTTGATGATGCAAATTCAGATATTCATTCCACCCATATAGCACCGAGAAAAAAGGGAAAAGTTACTAAATTGATTGGTAATTGTGTTTGTCTTTGTAAGCTCAGTGGGGGTGAAAATCCCCGCATTATTGGACACCGAGGCCCAAGTGACCGTTATTAGTTTGTAACAAGCTAAAAATAATCTGAAAGTGACAGCAGCAAAGAAGATTGAAGATTGAACCCTGTACCAACCTTGAATTAGAAACAGCTAATGGAGCAGCTCTATCTTACCTGGGCAGGATTAATGTTAAGTGTGACATTAATCATGTTTTCATTTTCAAAATCAATTTGGGGAATTTTTGTGCGAATTCTCGCTTTTTTGAGTTATGCGAAAATTCTGATGAAATACAGTACAATAAGCAGGGCTACCGTATGGAATTCCGGCAGTGCAATCATATGCTAGTTGTTAGTCTATCTCACCTTCATGGTACTCTTTATTTCTTGTTACCAAGCAAACAGCATGTTGGCAATTTGGGGAGTAGTGACATTATGAATTTTGAGAACAGATGCTTATTAATGAAGCCCCCCATAAGGCAAAATGGATACGTGTTTTTGTTATGTTGAACTTAAAAAAAATTGATTTTTTTAGGCATTGGCGAAGAAATGAAACATTTGGGTAAGTCTTCACAAAGATATCTCGATGTTTCTCTGAAATTTTGTGGAATAAATATAATCGATAAAGTTACATCAATTATTCTTTTATAGACCCGTTGGTCAGATAAGTTTGTTCATTTGAAAACTTAAAGTGGCTTTAAATTTGTCTTAAAGATCAAAATAAAGAGAAGATACTATCTATCGATTAAAAAAACGTACCTCTCTGCTTAGACTCTCTGTTTGCACCTGCACACATTATGTTTGGTGTTTCTCAATAACTACATGCAGAGATGTAGCTGTTACCACAGGAATTCTATGCTGGATGGGTGCTCTTAGACCTGTTTTCCACGGAAATTACCTTGTTCTACTGAAAGGACCATGAAAAATATCGTGATGATTTGCTGTTCTTTGTCGTTGCTGTTACCGGACTGTGCCTAGACCTATAAATTCATTGACTGATGGTTAAACAGATGATGATCACAAGATGATCAAAACATTTTTCTATAACCGAAAAGTATCGTTCTTTGTATCAAATTTGTATGAGAATAGCTTTTGATATTTCTGGTTAATTGCATTCATACTCAAATATCTTTAAATCCTCATTCCCTCCATACTGCAATTAACATGTAGTCGTGATTTTTATAAGCTCCCATGTTTTCACTATTCTGACATACCTCAGTAGAAAGGATCATATTACTGTATTAGTTGTAAAAATATATTATTCTATCTCTAACACATTATTCTAACACAAAGAAACACCTTGGCTGTGAGGGAGACATGTGGCTGGAAAGACCTCGAGTTAGGCTGGCTACTTCATTGCACTGTTTAGTGCATTGGAGTTGTCAACTGCCTTTTTGTCCAGAAGGTCACTGGTTCGAATCCCAGTCAAGGCAATTATAAAAATTGTGGTAGCCCACTTATGATGTTTGTATATCATGTGTCAGCATATCTCCAGTTCACTATTTATTCTATCTCTCATAGTTCCCGTGAGACCTGAAGAGACCGGACCTGCACATACTCCGACAAAAACAGGTACATTAACTTTGATAATGATTTTGCCTGAAATATAGTTTCAACATTGTTGATGCGATGAGACTGATCAATAATTCAGCCGAGTCATGACGACTAGTGCTTTTGAACCAATGCCGGCCAACATCTTTGTTGGTTTCTTATGAATGCAAGCTTTTTGGATCAATATCGAAACCTCTCGTGTATTTTACATACGTTGACGAAACGTTCTTTATTTTCAAATTTTAGTGTCACTTTTCCCTCTAAAAGCTTTGCCTGTTTTTAAAAATAAAAGTAAATAGTAAACAATAAATAAAAGTGGTGTAGTACCAATCCTCGTTATATGCCGCACAACGCATTATACCTGTACGATATCAAATAGAGTGTGCAGATCATAGAATGATTGTAATAAAATTACTTTCCGAATCATCAGCTAATCTCAGGTAAGAGCATTTCCGGGCTTTTGACTAGTATGCTCTGTTGGTTTATGGGTGCTTCCACGATTCTGCCTTCAAGAACATGGTCAAAAGAGAGCGGCGATAAATAAGATTCAGTGTATACAGTGAAAGATATGCCGAAGGCTTGTATTTTTGTAGAGTATAGAGCGAAGATGTATATATTTCAGAAAGGAGCAGTATAGAATTCAAGTGTATATACTTAGGGCAATCTTGTAGTTTCGTACTCGTTTGCGACTTATTCCTTGCTTTGTATGGATATTGAAACAGGTCCTCGTCGTACCTCGATATGCAATCTTCGAAATTAAAATCAAAGAACAAATTTCAAGAAAATCAAACGTGAAAACCTAAAATTAATGAAGTATCAACACCATCTTGATCTTCTAATCATGAATAATTCATGACGATCCATCCCGAACGGACTGATTCCAAAATTAACTGCAAATGCTGATCTTAACCGAAATTCTGCAAATCTATGGCCTCAATTGTGTAGATATTCCTCTCCTTTATTTCTATAATCCTCGCTCGTTTAATCGAAACTTTTGTAAACATGATTATAACAATTTTCATCACTCCAACATTTACTCACAAAACTCGCATATCCACAGACCACCATCAAGATATCGCCCTAATAACCAATTTAAATACAATCCAACAATCAACATTTTTTTTCAACCATATTTATTCTATTTTCCTTATAATAAATTTCGTCTGGTTTATTTTAATCAATTTGTTAACAGAAATATGTTTAATGCTCATTTTCTCGTACAGTAAATAAAGCTAACATCAATCTAACTTTCTGTAACAAAAATAATAATCACAATTTCAACACCAACAGAACAGGAACTACGGACGCTACAAACAGTAGTGACACTTTACAGAACACCAAACATCATAAAAAAACAACAACAATAACAAAAACAGACGAAAAAGTAACAAAGATAACACTTACACCTTCAATACTAATAATAAAGATAATAACTCCAATAATAACCTTACTCTAATATTTTCATCTAATAGCCCTACTGCCACAATACAAGAACAAACGGAACGGCAACAGGAACACCAGCAACACCTACAACAGCAGCAACATAACGCGGACAAATAATCCAACATGAACAATACTAACACTACGACAACCAGAAACGTGAGACGAAAACCTAAACACCTTGAGACAGAAACAGTTGTTAACCTTTCGACGGCCAACATCAACAAAGACAAATACTCTCTACTGTCACCAGGACTTAACTTTTGCCCCACACCACAACGCATAGACCGGAACGAACTTAATGCTCACCGTACTGACTTTGAACGCAGACTGAGAATTAAACATTACTTCAGACATAAAACAGACAGTGAAAGACCTGACAAGGACGACGACGAGAAGACACACAAATACAAGAAACCTAGCAACAAGACACCACCACGTTACATTGACCAACCACTGCACTTCTACATCTACAATATAGAACGCGACATAGACAAATTTACGCCGACAAAATTTTCTGACAATCTTACTTAAACAGAACGCACAGCTCTTACGCAGCTGACTAAACGCACTGACATTGTTATCAAACCCGTTGACGAAGGGTCTGGTACAGTTGTCATGGACAAATAGTTTTACATAGACGAGTGCAACAGACAGCTTAACAACACTAACTTCTACGAAAAACTTTACACTGACGTGACAAACAAAGTTACCAAACAAGTCGCACAATACTTGCAACAGAGGAAACAGAACGAATACATAACCAAAGACACCTACCTTCTTCCCCATCAACCACGGTGCTCAAGTTTCTACACACTTCCATATATCCACAAAAATAGACAGAACCCTCCCACAGAACACATCTCCGAATACGTCAGCCATATTCTTAACCCATTAGTTTTCAAACTTCCATCCTACATCAAAGACACCACCAACTTTCTTAACAAGCTATCCACCCTCGGCAATCTTTCTATGAACTTTCTTCTTGTCACTCTCGATGTCTCTTCTCTTTACACTAACATTCCTCATGCTGAAGGTATTCAGACTGCCAGGTCAGATCTTAACAAACGCTCTAAACTCAACCCACCTGCAGAAACAGTATGTGACTTGATCGACATAATACTGAAGAACAAGAATTTTGAATTTGACGGATAATTTTTCTTACAGCCATCGGCACTAGAATGGCACCTACATATGCAAAATTGTTTATCGAGTCTCTTGAAACCAAGGCCCTTGACAGCGCACCATTCAAATCCCTTGTCTGTTGGTGTTGCAGAGGATTTTACGTGCGGTTCATAATAGTAGAGTTCGTTGTGTCGTGATTTTGGGCCCCGCTGGATTTCTCTGCCTAAATTGATTTTTTTGCATCAATCCCTCCTTTTAGGTCTGCTCTATGCGATAAAGGTGGGTGCCATTTTTTCATCCACATTAAGGGTGGTTTTCGGGGGTCAGAAAACAACAGCTGAAAATGAGATCCTCTGCGGAGGAGGGAATCTTAAATCACAGTCTTTCGCAGTCAAAATATTGGGTTACTTGGGATAAAAATAATTATTTAGACTATTACCTGCATACCATATATACTTTTATGATTAAAATCTCAAACATGTCCGTTTTGTTATGACATTTGTTACTATTTAAGTCAAATTTTAACTCCAGAACTGTTTGATAGCTGCACATCTGGGAAAACTAAGATAGAAATACGTACTTTGCGATCTTTTACGAAAATATATGTTCTATTTTTCATATCTCTCACCATGCAGCACTGTTTTAGTTCTTGAAATGGTTTTGAAACCTGCAAACTGTGTCATTATATGTATATCAAGTTAAAACGGGTTATGAGAGAAGCTGAAAGACGAACACAATGGATCGAAAAGGGGATGGTTTGAAAAAATGTTGCCTAATTTGTAACGAATCTGGTGGAGACGATCTTCGTTGCAATCCTGAAAAGCAGTATTTGGAGAAAGTTCGGGAAGTCGCAAAAAAGCGATGCGCTTTCGGGGAAACAAAGTACATAACGGCATTAAAAAGAATCGAAAGCATAACAGAAGAACAATTCTTAGGGTCTGTTTACCACAGTTCGTGCTACAAAGATCTCACTCATGCTAGAAAGTTAAAGAGAGCAGAAACACGACATAATGAGTATCTGACATCTGGCAAAGTTGTTCCAATAAAAGATATGAGTCAGGGAAAGAAACTTCGCAAAAAGATATGAGTCAGGGAAAGAAACTGTTGAGGATACTGAATTCATTTAACTTGCACAACATTGTAGATCAGCCAACAAGAATAACTGAAACATCTGAGACAATAATCGATTTAATAATTACCAGTATCACGGCAAAAGTAAAATCATTTGGGTGCCACAACTCAGGAATATCAGACCACCACATGGTCTATGCAGTAATTGACCTCCTCAGAAAAAGAGTTAAGCCCATTGTAAAAGAAGTGAAAAACTATAAGAATATTAACACCGAAGCCATTATTTCCAAGTTTGAACAAGCGCCATGGCATATCAGCAATGTATTTGACGATATTGACGATGTTGCTCGGGCATGGGAATATCTCTATAAAGATATAATTGACACACACATAAAAACTAGAAAAGCTAAAATAAGGTCTAACAGTCTTCCCTGGATGGACCGTGCTATACGAAGAGAAATGAACTTACGATACAAGTTGTTAAAAGATGCTCAACTCAACCCCAAAAATGCTGAAAAGTGGGAAAAATATAGAAAACAAAGAAATTATGTAACAACCTTATGTAGAAAGAAAGAAGCAGAGTACTGGAAAGGAAAATTTGAGCAAGCTGATTGTGCTGCTGATTTTTGGAAAACAGTTAAATCAATGAAGGGAAAACAAAAAGACACTAAGATCGGGCCTATAGAAGGAGAAAATGGCCAAATTCTACTGGATGATACGGAGAAGGCAAATAGCCTGAATAACTTTTTTGCAACAGTAGGCGAAAACCTTGCCGCGAACCATCAAGTGCTGGACTCGTTACCTGCTACCAGTACTCTACCGCAACTTAGGAACATTTCTGACATAGAGATCAATGATCATAAGGTGCAATCTGTCATAAAGAGAAAAGTTAAAGCAGGGAAAAGCTGTGGACCAGACAATATTTTTGCCAAAGACCTTAGCCTCTTTGGAGAATCTATTGCTCCGGGTCTAGCATTAGTCATGAAACAGTGTTGTGAGCATTCCAAGTTCCCAAGTCAATGGAAACTAAGTAAAGTAAGAGCACTGTTCAAAAAAGGAAAAAAGGTAGAAAGAGCAAACTACCGACCAATTTCTCTGTTGAGCATTCCCAGTAAACTGATGGAGGGAGTCATCTGTGAAAAGATCGATGAACACTTTGTGAATGGGGGGCTGTCGAGCCCTCACCAATGGGCATATAAACCTGGATATTCAACCGAAACACTCCTGCTACATCTTACAGAAGTATGGAGGAACGAATTAGATAATGGAAAAGTTATTGGCATCCTATTCATCGACTTTCAAAAGGCCTTCGATTCAGTGTGCCACACTGTGTTGAAAAGGAAGTTGAAGAATTACGGAATTGAAGGAAAGCTGTTTGACATGTTAGAAAATTACCTCCAAGAT
>JAADKT020017796.1:0-11302 GCA_011763395.2 Chrysaora chesapeakei
TCGATTGTCGCACGATTTCAAACGAAACAATCGTCCTAATAGACCTCTGCATTAAGGACCTTCTATTACATGCATAACTGCATGACACAAACATTTCGACTACAGATTCAAAGTTTGCACCTTCATTTTAGTGCTGAGGCAAATTTTTACGCCTCTAGATTCCTGGTCAAAATCTTGTGAGAATACTTGTTGGTAGCACACCCCTCCCCTGTGGGTGGGTTGGGAAGGGGGGCTTTTTCTGATTGGTTAGGGCCTGATGTTCCAATGGTTTCTATTTGCAGTCACCGGTTTCTATTTGCAGATACCGCTGTCAAAGAATCAAGCATAATTCAATGGGCCATAACACAATGTACAAGAGAATATATATACATGTGGCTTACCTGTGTTTAGGAACAGCAAACCAATGTTCCATTCGTTGTTGATCTCGATTTGGAGGGATGCCCATTATATGTGACAAACGGGCTGATGGTCTGCACCAATAGGATTTGCTGATTTTAAGACACAGGTAGACCAGCTCATCAGCGTTTGGTGCCGCTGGACGTGGCGTAACTAAGTGCTCGTGGGCACCATCGACATCTAAATATATAGATAAAATAAATGCGAGTTATCACAAAACTAAATCTCAAATCATCTTAACTGCAACGTCAACGCAGAGGAATTACCAAAAACTGAACAGCTTTACTTTGAAAATTTGGTTTCTTAAGCCAGGTTTACGTCGACCTATGATACGACAGAACAAACGCCAATTAGCGAAACCGCCAACTTATGTCGACATGTCAATATCTAGTCAGAACATAGAAGATACAGTTCATTACGGGCTTCCTAAGAGTGTTCAGGTCGATTGCAACTGACGGGAATCAGTTGAAAACTAATCACAGAAGTAGAATATGCCCAACTTCATGGTACTAAGCACCGACTTGCGTCGACTAGTTGCCATCACCTAGGAAATATTTGCCAGTGCGCTCATCTCGACCAGTCAATTGCGATAGATTAAATGACAAACATTGTTGATCAGGAGTCGGCAACTACTTCTGACTTTGTCACAAATAGCAGTTATAGTGTTTCAGGAAATCTGATAAAGAGGCTAAAATGGTGCTTCAGGAAATCTGATAAAGAGGCTAAAATAGCCGAGACATTGTTTTGAATGAAAGCGCAACTATTATGTACAAGGCAACAAATAATCTTGCGCCTGCATATTTGTCAGAGCTATTTGTAAAAAATGCAGCTCATAGTATTCCTCTTTTTAAAACTACCAACGGCCAGAAGTCCATTTCATATCGTGGGCCTAAGACCTGGAACCGATTGGGCTTGGATGTCAAACAAGCACCCACACTACATACTTTCAAAAAGAGGCTGAACAATTGTAGAGAGCTTCCTTGTTAGATTACTTTTATTTTCTCTTATGTAGCAATACCTTATCTAGAGTATCTAAGTTTTGTAATTTTGTAATTAAGTCTTTAATTTGTAAAATTTGTTTTTGCACGGCCCCCTGTAAAGCAGTCTACTTAGACTTACGGGGTTACCGTGGGTAAACAATGTAAAATGAAAAATGAAATGAAATGAAATGTGCGCAATTACGACATAACCCTACGCCTTTATAAGCGGGCTTCTACTGTACTTAAACATAACGCTTCTGGATTCTTGACATTATTTGCTGGAAATGAACATCGCGAATGATAAAAACTGAACATACCTTCAGAGTCACTTTCGCTGCTCAGTCGTATCCCCCGTCTTCCAAGCCACAGCCTCGCTTCAGAGCTCAAACTCGATCTCGGCGATAGTGTCTTAGCCTCTTTCGAAGAACTGTTTTTATTACTCTGAAAACTCGAGTTACTTTGCAAACTCATTCCTTCCGATATTCCAGAATCTCTACTCGCATCAATGAAACCCGAAGACTCATCCTCACGGAAGGAATCTGCCTCCTTCTGATACACACGAGAGAGAGGCTGATCAGTTGTTTGCGTATTGTCTTTGTATTTTTCTAATTTTACAGAATTTCCAGTCAATTTTTTAACCGTATCCATAGATTCAACTTTGGTGTAAATAAAACCAGAATCGTCTTCGAGAAGTTTAGTGTTACTCGATTTAGAATTCAAATTTTCCTTTGTTTTTCTCGGAGTACTCGTGTATTCAGTATCCATAATATCGATACTTTCCCGCGTTATTTCTGCGGTTCTGCCCTTCCTGTCATGATTAGTAAAACGCGTTCGTGTATTGACAGTTTGGTCATTTATATTCGAAACGTTCTCCATTTCAACCGTCCTATTTGTTTCTTCGTCCACACTCATCTCCGCCTTACTCTCTTGCGATAACCCATCTATAGACATCGAACCAGAACAACCACATGTGTTAGTAAAAGTATCATCCTGGCTCATGTTATCTTTCGATGGCTCTGAATTCCGTGATCCGCCATTTTGTTTTTCGGTTGTTTCTAGCGATGACTGTATTGTTACGTTTGTTTCTGATAACATATCTACTGTGTCTTGAGAGACATAATTACTGGTATCCATTGAATCGAATTTTGAGTCTGTTACGCTCTTCGTTGTCTCCGTTGTTAAACTTGGAATGCTGTAAACATGGCAGGAAAACAAATGTAAGCATAGCTTGATTGACACAAAACATCGGGAAAGCTGTCGGATTTCGCTACACATTCAAACGAAGGCAAAATTGACACAAAGAGAGGGGAAATTTTGTGTGTAGCTTGTCTTAAGTTTTTAATGTGTCATCAACAAAAACTTAAAAACTGAATTGAAAAATCTTCTTCTGTACTATGTTTCCCAAATAAGCACCCCCCTCAAGAAAGCGCCCCTTCGAATTGCGCGTCAAGTGGGACCAAGACAATCTTTTGACAGTGTACGCGCAAGCTCTCGATGGGAAAAATCAAGAGACTCCTTTTGCTAGTTGCTGCAAAAATTCAGTTTTGGTCAGAACATTGGTTTAGTCGTAAATTTTCAAATAATTGCTCCTTTTTGAGACGGATTTTAAGTAGCGCTCCCGGGCAATATTTGACCAACAGTAAGTTTTCAGCAACTGACAAAAGGTATCTTGATTCATACCATCATAGAGCTTGCACATACACTATTAAAGAGGTGTCTTGGACCAACCTGATAAGCAGCTCAGTCGAAAGGAAGCGATTATTCAAGGAACGGCGCTTATTCAAGTTAATACAGTATATCTGAATAGTTTAATATAACGCCGTGGATATTTTTCCAGCGCGGGATTTTATAACATTTTGGCTATTCCTCCGGCATACATGCGCACTAACTATTTGCGCACTAACTCAAACTCGCGCTTGCGCATTAGCCTTGAAAACAAACGCCATTTCTGTGTTGTATATTTTGTTCGTGGCTGAGCTTAGAAGCTGAGACTGCAGGACCTCCAGTTTGTACTCAGTTTGTGCGCAGTTTTTACTCCAGTTTTTCCTTCGGCCTACGCAACGGGTCCGTTGGACGTCTACTTTTTGTTTCCCGATTAAAATAGAGAAAACGATGATTTTAAGAATCTTTAAATTTTCTGGAAACTTTTGTTGCCGATTTTTGGAAATTTTCGAGCTCCGAGAATGGCCTAGCCAGACGACACAACTTTTCAAAAAGTGAACAAGAAATGAAATGTCGTAAACGAATATTGCGTGAAATGACAGACAAAATTATTGACTATGCGTAAGCGCAAGTGTGAGTTTGTGCGAAAATAGTTAGTGCGCATGTATGCCGGAGGAATAGCAAAAATGTTATAAAATCCGGCGCCGGAACAATATCCACGGCATATATAAATAGTTATGGTTCTGAAGAAGGCTCAACATAGCCGAAAATCACACGGGAAGCACAAAATCAAACGGGAGAATAACCTTGCGCTGTATGACTTGGAGAGTAACTGGGCGATTTCATTGAGCTCTATAGCTCAGTGGAATCGTGGTTGGCTCTCTGGTCAGGCAGTCCAGGTTAAAATCCCATTGATTGTGGTATGCCACTTGTTGAAAAATCCATCCTTGCGTTAGCCATTCTTGACAATATAAGGTATAGCTGACATACTTACAATTCGGCCGAGGTATCGCCCAATACCATAGCTGCCACATCTTTATAATATGAGACTTTTCGTATCGCTTTGATCGGCGTTCGTACAATATACGCTTCCCTTCCTCGGTCGATGACTAAATGATCTGATACACTCGGGTTGAACATCACTGTATGCGGGGTGACAAGTAATACTCCAGGTACAACACCCTGAAAATCGAGACATTTTTCATAAAGAGCCATTTTATAAGGAACCTACATGTAGAAGGCCGAAAAATTTAAAGAAAGTTGACTACTAAAAACAAAAACCCTAAGGAACTTTCCAATTTATCCATTCAATTCATTTGCAGTCATAACTGAAGAGGTTCAGAACAAAGCTTAAGGAATTCCGACTCCTATACGAAGATTTAAGGTGAAAACTTCATTACATCAGACGATATCAATGGAACAGACATCATGCTTTTTCATACCTGACCGTCAGTGATATATCGCCCATTGATTGACAAATATTTCTCAGAAACTTCGTCTTTTTCAGTCTCATCTCTTTTTAAAAGTTCGTCCATCTGTGGATCTGGACTAAGTGACTAAAAGGAAACGAAAACTACTATCAAGACTGCAGCAGGAAAATCAGCTATATACCATATACTTTAAAGCAGCGTTAACATTATTTGCATCTGTTGGCCAGTTTAGTACACGCTTTTTTTTTATAAAAACACTGAAATTGAAGAGAGCCATGCAATGTTCTTAATTTTTCGGATTTGAAGGCTCAAAATGATCTTAACATGTTCTTAATTTTCTTGCTTTTCAGAAAGCTTGTGGAGAACAGGACAGCGCCATTTAAGAAAGTAAATTTTAATTTGTTTCTAGCTTCACAAAGCCTTGTAATGTTCTTAGAATGTTCTTAAATTTTCAGCCTTTTCTTATGTTCTTTTATACTTTGTTCTTATAAAAAAAACGTGTAGGCCTTGTAACAGGGATAATTCACTCCTTCAAATCTCGTACAACTCAGCTCTAACTATAGCTTTCGTGGAAATCCTGCAAGAATCTTTTTGTTTGAATACGGTACCCAAGTAATGACGTCACAAAAATCTATTTCTAGAATTAGGTAAAATATCGTCCGAAATTTTTGGGTCCGAAAATATTTTGTCCGAAATATATTGGTCCAATTATTTTCGGAACTAATGTATACGCCTTTCTAGAGGGCAATTCTGCCCCTTGCACCCAAAACCAGAAGTGCCTCTCAGATCAGGGATACGATAGTCAGAAATGAAGTTTAACTCAATAATACATTTTCATTTTG
This sequence comes from Chrysaora chesapeakei, assembly GCA_011763395.2. Lineage (NCBI taxonomy): Eukaryota > Metazoa > Cnidaria > Scyphozoa > Semaeostomeae > Pelagiidae > Chrysaora > Chrysaora chesapeakei. The sequence continues at coordinate 5,311 of JAADKT020017796.1, forward strand.
AAAGTGATTATAATATAAGAATTGCTCTAGCTAAAAAATGTTTTAATCATGAAATATAGCTAGTCCTTGATGTTGCTTTAAAGTCTGGAAGACAAGCCTCCATTTGCAATAACTGTTTCTCCGGTGATATAGGCAGCCTCATCTGATGCCAAAAATGTAACAACACCAGCAATATCATCAGGTTCACCAATTCTATTCAAAGGCATTTGCTGCAAAATCTGAGTGCGGATAATTTCATTACTCAAAATTGCATCGCTGAAATTTGTCTTTATAGCACCAGGAGCAACGCAATTGACTCTGATGTTGTTTCTGCCACACTCCATAGACAAAGCTTTTGTCAGACCGAACAGTGCTGTCTTTGAAACTGAATATGCACCCATGAGGAGGTCTGGGACGAAGTAATGAAACCCTCCAAAGGAAGAAATGAACACAATGGAGGCATTGCTTTGGTTTTTGATGTTGCTAATGAATTCTTTGGCAAGGAAGAAGGAGGCTTTGACATTTACATCAAAAATCTTGTCCCAAGCTTCCTCGGATGTGTCAAGTATTTCCTGCCCAAAAATTGGGTTTACGGCAGCATTCGAGACTAAAATATTCATTTCTCCATATTTTTCCATTGCAAAATCAAATAACTTTTTCCTGTCCTCAGCCTTGCTGACATGACAGACTGTTCCAGCAACATCAAAACCTTCTGACTGCAATATTTCAGATGCTTTCAAAACGTTTTCTTCTCTTCTACTGCTAATCACAACTTTCGCACCATTTTTGCCAAGATTTTTTGCAATGGCAAATCCAATGCCTTCAGTTGATGCAGTTACAACTGCTACTTTACCCAACAGCCTTGCCATTTTGAGTGCTTTCTGCTGCAAACCACTATTCAAGTTTCAGGTTTCGCCTTTTCAGCTTTCCTTCCGCCTGTCGTCTTCCGCCTGGTTTGCAGACTGCAGAACGCATCGGTAAGGTATCCCCAAAGCAGTACTGATTTCTAAAAAAATCAACAAGGGGCTCTGGGGCCCGGGAATACTTTACCCTTAAATGTACAGGGGTGTGCCCCCGAGTTTTTACAAAGCAACCCACCTTTAAGGTATTGTTTTACACATTCATTTACCCAGTGTTATGATTTTAGTACGCATTTGTGTAAAAAATGTTAAGGAAATTTGATTAGGCAAAATCGGACACTGTTGTTGGGAATTTTCGAAGAAAAACGTATCCATATGAGGGGCACATAGAATTACTACATGAGTCGCAGTTTTCGCTGCCTTCACCTCAATTCAATTCATTCAAATAAATGTAAAATAAAAAAATAGTTGTTGCTGTTGTTAATGGCGGCAGCTCAAACTACGACTCATAATATTACTGTTTCAAAATCCGGACTACTTAGGCCATCGGGAACAAATTTTTGTTCCTCCAATAGTATGAGCGGGCTGTATTGCGTGGGGGCTGGGAGCGAATCTACGACTTTTGTAGTGAGTCTAAGGGGCACATACCAATTTCAATTTCAATTTCATTTATTCAACACCCCGAAGGGTCTAGTAGTTTACAATTTACTGCTATACATTACAATTTTAAACTATTAAAAACTATTTGTGTAACAAGGTAAATTGCAAACTACAAATTACACAATAAGAAAAAATAAATTCTGATATTATCACCCAGGGTAATGTATGTACAGTACAGTGGAGGGTGTGCAGTACGGTGGAGGATATTCAGTACAATGAAGGGTATTCAGTACAGTGGAGGGATATCATCGGTACAGTGGAGGTATATCATCAGTACAGCAGAGGGATATCATCAGTACGGTGGAGGATGTTCAGTTCAGTGGCGGGATATCATCAGTACAGTGGAGGGATATCATCAGTACGATGGAGGGATATCATCAGCACAGTGGAGGGATATCATCGGTACAGTGGAGGGATATCATCAGTACAGCGGAGGGATATCATCTGCACAATGAAAGGTATTATGATAATAATAATAAGTATTAAAAGATGGCGTCGGGGGGCATTTGACCATAATGCATTGCGCTTAAATATTGAATTCCAATAGAATCAATGTGAATTCCGTTACAGAACGCAATGCATCTCATGGTCAAATCCTCAAATGCCCCCGACGCCATCTTTCTTGCAATCGCCTATTGGTGTTTTATAGGAGCTCTGCAGCCCTATCCCGGGGAGGGTACTTGGTATATTTTGGGTACTGGGGACGTGCCGCCCAAAGGGGTACCGATTTCCATGATTTTGGTATAAACATGGGTCTTAATTTTCGGAAAATTGGTATAAATAAGGGTATCGACTACTCGAAAATTGGTATCAGCTTTATAAAAAACGGTCTTATTTTCGTTTGTTTTCTTCACTTTTCTTGGTGAAGTTTGATTCGAACGGACATATTATAGTACATTAAAGCATATAAAGTAGTGTAGGAGTCAATATTTCCGTATAATTTTGGGTATATTCTCAAGAATTTGGTATAAATATGGGTAGGCATTTTGTTGCTCGGGCGGCACATCCCTATCCGAAACTTAGTCAACCCCCCGGGAGCCCTATAAACTAATCTCTGCATAGACGGTTATTATGATCAACGTAAACGTAAGAGGCATAAGACTAAGCTTACCATTTGTCTGTCTGGAAAAGGCCGCGACATTGGGGCTTTTGTGATAAGCTCAATTTCATTATTGCGCCTTTGTCTATCAGCCTCTTTTTCAAGCAAGTCGATTTTGACAGGAACGAACAAAGTCTGCAACAGAAAACAAGCATCTTAGCTACAAGACATTACTGCATAAGAAATTTAACAGTGCGAAGGCTCGGTACGGAACGGAATGGATAGAACTTTGCTTTTGTGAGCGTGTTGAAATCGTTGTACTGTACTAAAGGACCTACAGATATCAAGGCTTCTGAAATAATTGTTCCACTCCGGAGTGAATATCAATAAAAGCAACTAGAAAGGAAAATCTTTTCTTGCAAAGTGATTAAAGTAAGTAAAGTTGCCGTTTTATGGTCATTACAACCTTAGAGCTACTCAGTCGACTTAAAATTTTATCCCTGATCTGGATGCATATTACATATAGCTGGGTGCAGCCATACACGGCGCTCATAACTTGGCCAAGGTTGTTATCTCTGCAACACAATTTGAAAGATTGTGGCTCGAACCCACAACAGCTTTGTTGTGAGTCTTGCACACTAACGACTGCACCACACAGACCACAGTTTTGGTTCTTGTTAAGAGTGGTATACGACACCACATAGGAAATTAGACATTTTAACGATTGAATATCGAAGCGCAGTTAAGACTACGATTATATCTGGAATGCTTGAGTTCTTACGCCAGATTCATTTTCCTTTTCCCGTGAGAAGTCTGGTAACGAGTATAAAATCAAATTTCCCGCCAAAATGAATCGAAATGAGTTTATCAAAATGCATCACGCGCCAGACATCAAAATGTCTGACATAAACCCAGCTTCTTACCGTTAAGCAAGAGAGGGGGCGACAGCATGCACCAAAATCCATTTCTTTATCATTTTCCATAATTTTTCTCCAATTAAACGAAGGGCCTAATGATCCTCCATATCAAATAGGCCACATGGCCTAACTGATAAGCCGTAGGAATAACGCACTCATGAAATGAAGAAGCTTCCTGTCTCAGAAATACTATGAGTTGTGCGTTCGAAGCAGTGTGATAGGCAACAGCAATAAATAAATCAAAAATTCCCACTTTTCGCCAATACAAACACTTTTTCCGTGCTACACACGTTGCTTACTGCTTACTATTCGTAATACCGCACGCAAACACGAATAACCATGGACACGAAGCCCTGTTAACGTTCCTCGATATAAACCAAATTTGTTTGTTCGTCGTCTTAGACGAAATCGATATAAAACGCGGATAAAAATAACATAAATATACGATCGAAATAAATAAAACTTCAAACAGAGTTATGATCAAACGGATGAAAGAACACAGGTGGCGTAATAAGCAAAGATCAAACATTTCTCCTACCTGATAGGTAAGAGTAATACCCCCGTTTAAAAATCAAATTTATCGGTGAATGTTTAGCGTGTTGGTACCAAAACCGGGGGTTACCAAAGGACAATCCGCGTTTAATAAATAACTAGACGCCAACTAAACTTTCACCCATAATAATAATTTCAAACCGAAAAGGCCCAGCCTGTGTACAGGTCCTTTCTTCTGAAGAGAATAAAGTCTATCAAAGTCAGAGATATAGCCCGAGGGACCATTCTCTCCTTGGAATCTCTTAGCTACATTCTTTGCCGGCTATCGTTTTCAACAAATCCTTTGGAATCCTTTTGTTTCAAAGGGAATCTCGTACGCTTTCAAAGAGTGAATTGCCTCTCGATACAGCCTTAAACCTGGAGCCAGGCATATACCCCACTGATACAGTGATTCTTTTCCCCAATAACAAGAAATAAATCCTGTTCCTTTGGCGATCAATATTTTTATTCGGTTTCGTCTGCATCCTTCCCTTTCTACTGTCCTTCTTACTCTTGGCACTTCCAAGACGGCCTTTACCCTATCAAACCTCTTACTGAATGCTCTTAAAGAGTACAAAAACTCCTACTCCATCAACCTATCAGGGTCATATTAAGTGCATTATCAGTAAAACTGCGGAATACATCATGTTCGTAGCTGAGTCTACTGAAACTTCTTAGCCTGAGCTCAGAAGCGAGACATTGGGCTCCGGCATCTCCCCCTTTTACAGCGACAGCATGGTTACATTGTTCCCGTACAGACTGTCTGCCTAGCAGCAGCCATCTCTATGGTAACAGGTCTAGCAGCATCACCGTGAGCGAGGGCCTAACTAGTGCTCTATCATCTGAGGCCAGGCTAATGTCGACCGTTCGTACAGTCTGCTGCTACTAATCGGTGACTCTAACTGATCTGTCGACATAAGCGCTTTGGCAACTAGTTGGCAACTCCCTTTCTGACGGCAACTAGTCGGCGCACAGTTTCAGAAAGTTGGGCATGTTCTACTTCTGCAATTAGTTCACAGCTGATTCCAGTCACAGTCAGTCGACCTGAGCGCTCTTGCAACCGTACCCTATTAATTCTGACTAGTTTTCAATATGCAGACATAAGTTAGCAGCTACAAATAGCTGGCGTTAGTTCTGTCGTATCGTAGGTCGAAATATGAATACATCTTAAACTCACACCATTATGTCCAGCAGAAACTGTGTTATTACGGAACAAAGCTGGAAGGTCAAAGGCAATGCAAATACTGTCTCAGACCAATAGCCTGTTATCAAAGACCCTTATCAGCTCAGCTGTTCAATAAAATAGTTCTTCAATTAACTTCTTTGGAACTGGTTTACTGTATTTCAATCTTTTTGGAAGACATAACTAATAGACAGCTACGCACATGATTATGCGTGAATGTGCGTGGAGATCTGAAAGGCCATGGACTCTATATTCTAGTAAATATGCGCCATCAAGGACCATTCCTACACGCCCCGAGGGAACTCTCTTACAATTGTTATCCTACTAGACCCCTCTGTCGATTCAAATGCTGAAAACCTAAACACAACCCTATAATTCTGGCGATAAATAAAATCCTTAAAACCTGGGAAAGCAAGCAGCAGGGTCCTAGTCATCGATCCGTTAAACCTAATCCATAATCCAGTTCTAGATAGTCTACATGATTCCAAAAATAAAATCCTTAATCTAAAAATGTATACACAAGGCCTAAAACATCTACCTACCCTTAGGCTTTATCAAAACACAATTTTGCAGTTCAAGTCAACAGTTGCTCGTACAGTAAAAAGTATTTTTGTTAATCTTCGTTATTCTCTTCAAACAGTTAGTTAGCCAGGCCCACACACTTGCTGTCTTTGCAAGGTATGTATTCCAGTGCTAAGCACAGGGGGTCCACTGAATATTCAGGGCTACTCTCTTTGCAGTGCGACTACACTTAGGGTACAAAAGTATTGCAACGCTTGACCTAAAATGGCGGCCAACAGTAGCCGTAGGCCCAACAACACAA
>JAADKT020017907.1:0-11302 GCA_011763395.2 Chrysaora chesapeakei
AACGGATTGTAATGTCTAAGAGAATATGCTATCTTAAGACATCTTTATTGCTAGCTTAGCAATGAGGAAATTCATTAGTTTCCAATCATAATTCAGCAAAATCACGTGGTCGCATTTAGCAGTGTTGCTTTAATTGGCTCATATATTTTCTTTTCAAACTTCCTTCACTGGAATTTTTCATGCTGCACGAATTAATGAGGTTGAATACTGGAAAATAGTCAATCAACTCAATCTGTTATTTTACCCCAGAAGTCGTCGAGTTCTCTTAATTCAACCGAGTATTTTAATAGCCGTTACCATTTAAACTAACTACACAATTCCCTAACCTTCGCTGATGTTGAACTGAATTGCTGATGAAGTTTGAGCCAATGGTTTGAGCGGCCAGGGAGCTGGGAGCGAATTCACGAGTATTGTAGCGAGTCTAGTTACTGCGTTCATCTGTTCTCTTCTTGAAGAACTATAGACAGTGAGGTTAGAGGTGTGACTGTTTGCTGAGCAACAGAAGCGAGTAAGAAAGCTATTAGAGCTCTACTGGAGCTCTAGCTCAGGTCAAATAGTCTCCGTGGCTACTCTGAGTTAACGAGGGCCACCTTTAATTAAAGGAACAAGGATCTTCGCATGGATACGTAATTGCCTCACTTTGGACAAGTGACAAGCATAAAATATGAAAGAAAACACCTACCCAGTTCTTTAATATTGTTTTAAGGGACTTGATGCCATACAGAATACAAGCCCATCTAAAATTATCGACTGTTCTAATGTTATGTTCTAATGTTATGGCATCTTGAAATTTACGATCTTCAAAAACAAAACAAACGAAACAAGAATGCTTCCTGAAAGAATCAAAGAAAAATTGATTTATCGATCTGCAACCATTAAAAGAAGCCTAATCGTTTGGTAAATTGAATATAAAATACCCAATCTTTTTGTTCAGCTGTGCTGCAATGTCACAAGCCCTGGCGAAAAGGATCGATTTCGTAATAGATTAAGAACTTTTAAAAAACAAACCACAGAGCTGTGAAGATAAGTAGAATGATACATGTGATCTTTGATAAACTGTGAAAATAGAATAAAATACGTAGGATTTTAGCAGTTTGAGAAAGGTCTCAATAACATCTCATCAGCATGACGTCGAAGTTTAAAACACACACAAGACTGATACATATAATATATGACATGGAATATATATAACAAATGTAATGTTAGTTATTAACTGTTAAACATAAGCGTACCCCTATAACCAGGGTTCAAAAGTATTTTGATGATTATGTGCTAGATATCTCAGAAATTCACACCGATAAGGCCTGGCAAATTTTGGACTTGCTGATCATCTTAATGATCATCTTAGATGATCATCTCAATGATCATCTTTGATGATCATCTTATGCCTACAAATCTAACAGTCTAAGAACTGAGGTTCTCCACAGCTTCTTAGAAACAGAAAACTAGATAAAATTTCAATCTTCTTATGCCATTACAAATAGCTTTATACAAATAGATAACAAATATTTACAATAAAAAATGGTGGATTTTTGAAAATATACCTATGTTGTACTGCCAATTGATTTTCACAATTTATGTTTATTTTTTACTTTGTTTGGCTTACTTGATGGTTCAGTTTTTAAATCTGATTTTTTCCTCACAGGAGAAGATGTGTCTTTTTCTAAACTTGCTAGTTTGGCTTGAAGCATTTCTATTTTTCTCTTCCTGCAAAACAGAAATTGTTTGTTAATGAAAAGACAAGATTTGCCTTAGCTAATAAAAAACATTACATCCATGCTTAAGCAGATATTTGAGTTTCTTCAAGTTACTAAATCTACCTTGATAGCTCTTTTGGTTTTCTCTCTTGCTTGATTTCTTTCTTTGACATTTCACACTTTAAAACAAGAGAAAAATCTATAATAAAATCTCTTCACACTCTTGGCTAATCTGCTGAAATGCCAAGCACCTTCATTTTAGATGGGAGATGGAATCGATCAGCAATGATCACAAACAGTGACCCATCTCTCTACAATTTAATAGAATACAGGCTTATAGGACTGCTATGATGAATGTACAAAAAAATGAAATTAAGGAACATAATAGCCAGATGAGATATATAAGAAACTAATGTAAGGCAAAACGCATGAGCTTACTTTTTCTTCTGGTTTGGCCCAATCCACTTTCAGATATTTTGATAGGATTTTCTTACCATTTAGTGAGTCTATGGCTTTCTTACATTGCTTAAAATAAAGAAAACTTGGAAATCAAACCAATTTCACACTGGTCTTCAATTTTAGAAAATAATAAACATAACAAAAATCAAAATAATCCAACTGTATACCTCTTTCGTTTCATATTCAACAAAGCAATAGCCACGAGGCTCTCCTTTCATTGGTCCATTCAGATGAAACAAAAACTCAAATTTTTTTATTTCACCAAATTTTTTTAAGATCTGAATCAGCTGATATCTATAAAATGAACAATGTATAACACCATTATGTTATTCTTTTTTGATACCTTTACATCCCTGTAGCTTCCTACCTACTCAATCAGGGGATTAGGTATCTATGAATCTTTCTTCAAATAATACAAATATGAGGTACATAAACAACAACAAAGCAATCATTTAGCCTACTCTGTGAGATGTTTATCAATGTTACCAATCCAAAGCTTGTCCTCTTTTTCCTTCTGCTTTACTTCTTCAACCTGCAAGAAGAGATTTCGGTTTTAGTGTGGTACGTCACGTACAATTTATTTTGTTGTTCAATGGAAAGGGCTGGCTAGGCCTAATTTTCTATTCTATAATCTAATCTGATTGATCATTTTTGTAAAAAAAGCTTGCGAATCGGAATAATCTGAGAACTTTAAGATAAAAAAAAGTTATATTCTTCATGAATCTTAACATTTCTAGGAATTATTTTTGATACATGATATAATTTTCGGTCTTCTAAGGTTCTTACCTCTGAACAAGAACAAGAAGCGTTCATGGTCGCCATTTTCTTATACAAACTGAAGAAGAGGCTTAGCCTCTTCTGGATAGATGTTCTACACACTTCACTTTAAAGTCAGTCAGAACTCAAAAATTTCGCCGCAACACCGTTGAAAAAAATCGATTTTTAATTGAATAATAGTATAGAAGATCTAATGTTTTTCTTGCTTAATCTGTTCTTGATATCTTGTGTAGGATGTTGTTCCCTGCCCAAGGGATTCCTTCTTAATATCTATACAAACTGAAATTCTCGGGCACACATGCATTGCTTCAGGTTGTTACACTGCAAATTAATGTGCATTACGTCTATCTTTTGTGCATTGCAATCCTAGAATCTTTCAGGAAATCTCTCAAATTCTTTAACGATCCTCCTCTCAATCCAGCACAATTTATCTTCGTCAGGTGAGCTCAGATTCAAGCTTAATAAAATCTGTTTCTTCAGCCGTTTTGCTAGGAGTAAAAAGATTAATTTTAAAACAATTTCTAATTCATTTTTAAGGAATATTTCCAGCATAAAGAACTACTTCAAGATTAAAATAAATATGGACTCACAAAGTCTTTGAGTTATTGAAGAATGTTTATTATCAATATCAGCTCCCAATAAAGTGGTACATGAGGGTAATGAGCTCTGAAATAATAAACATGTTGATTTATTTTAAAGGATGAAGATAAAAAAGATCTATTCTAGGCCTAAATCTCGAGATCTGTGGCTACCTAAATCTAGGCCTAAACCGAGCTCATCCTAGGCCCTTACCAATTTGCTTGGTGCAGCAACTGTAAGCATGTCGAAATTATTTGAATCTCCAATCCATATAAATAGTGAATCTTTCATCTTTAAACTTTTGAAAAATATAACATCTTTACTGAGATTTTCTTTGAAATCATGCTCAATAAAAAGTTGCTCCTCGTGTGCTTCGACCGCCATTGCCAATTTTTCAAATGGTTATAGAGCCTCGGTTCAATTTTGGATCGAAAAGTTCTCAAAAACAATAACGATGAATTTGATTGGCTGATTTATCTTTCTCTCGAAAACGGATCAAGAGCGCGAGCTGCGATTGGCTGATATTTTTTGATACAGGAGAAAAAAATTATCAGAAAATGGCGCGAATTATGTTGCTTGGTTGCTAAAAACGCCTTTACAGCTCCATAATTTTGCAGATTTCTTATGTAAATGTCCTGAAGTTTTTCTATAGATTTTTTATTCTCTTTGTCCTTAGAATCATATGCACTTTTAAAGTTTAGCTCTCAGTCGTCGTCAAATCGATTTATGTCTGTTTGAGACTACCAAAACTCTATAGGTTGAAGTTCCAAAATTATTTTGTAGAAAACACAGACAGAAGAAAATAAACCGCAAGTCTTCATATATTTCATTACTAAATGAATTAACGAGGTACTATTGCACAACATTAGATGCCATTCGTTAGAAACAGCACTAATATGTTATTCAGATAAATAAAAATAATGTCTAATTATGTACATATACGTATAATATATGACTGGTTAAATTTCTTGAGCTCTTCTTATACTAAAATGCTTTATAAGATACCTTACTGCTTAGATCAAATGCCCCGAATCTTTGTCACTTTACCTTTAAGGGGACGTGTATTGGAAAGGGGTTTTTAAAAGAGGGGGCGTTTATGACGTAATTTAAGCTTAAGAGGGGGTTTATTCGGGGAAGTGCTTATAAGAACGAAGTTTGAGATAAAAGTAAAACGGTATTCCGTGAAACTTAAATAGTCAACATTGCTTTAAAGCAATTATGCATTATAATACTTATTTGTCACGAGAGTAAAATTAAACTTAAATATTTATATCACAATGTTACAATTAGCGCTATATACAGTTTTACAGATAGTACTTGAAAAACAAAACAAACTAAATAAAAAATCTTGGGAATGCTGTACTAGAAGCATCTCGTCACTGGAGAAAGTTCAATAAGATTTAGAATGATATTCACGAATAATTTGTTCAAAAACAAATACCATCAACCTGAAATTAGACACATGGTTAAACTAATGGATACATTTTAATATAGCTGAGAACAGTCCAGCAACTTACTACAAATCATTCAAGCCTATTATCCAAGGTTTATCTAAATAACGGTGTATGCAGTTCATATTGACCACTAATTGTGTAGCAACAACTACATCAGGTTGAATGAAGAGAGATAGCCCTTACCCTTACTATAATAAAATAAATGGTTTGAAATGAAAAGCAGTTCGTTAAACATAAGGAAAAGAGCCTAGATACTTCATAAGATTCAGAGGCTCGGGAGACTCAAAAGACATTAAATCTATAAAAATATATTTTCCTAAATCTGCTGCAATACGGCACACCCTCGTGTTTAAGAGGTCAGGGCTTAGAAACTAGATGATTTCGCTTGGACCCTTGATAAGGTTGATTAAGAAACGAGGACTTGATAAAGTTGCAAGGCCTAAAACGTCGTTAAAATTATATAATTTCTTCTTGGTATTGGTTTGGTAAGGATCTATCTATCTTGTGATCTACCTAACCCAAAATCAACCTATCCTGGGATACACTCTTTTTTTTATAAGAACAATTTTATAAGAACACGAGCCTGGATTTTGCCCAGATTTTAAGAACAAATTAAGAACAAGCTGAGGCTGGGCGTTTTCATAAGCCCTGAGAATATCAGCTAAAAATGAAAGTACAACAGTCAGACAACGTAAAAAGGCAAGCAAACAATGAAATGGACAAGCATGCTTCATTTTTACACAACCCTATTACCATTAAAGACATTCACTGTCAAAATCTAGATGTCTCAGTAACCAAGGAAATAAGAACAGATTAAGAACATTTCAGGCTCAAAAAAGGCAAAAACTTAAGAATAGCCAACCTCAATCAAAATTTCCTGGTTCTTATAAAATAAAGAGAGTGTAGTACCAAAATATATTTGCATGCAGGTTTTAAACAGTTTGGTTATGTTTAAGGTAACGTAAATTAGCCAGTCAATTCTGCAGTGTTTAAGGTAACATAAACGAGTCTGTCTCTGAGCTTGTGATTAAATCAAGTTATAATACACACAATAACCAAGAACGAAAACAACATAACAAATGGGAAAAATAAATCTACTGAGAACATCGACTGGGTGAGATTTTCCAGTTTTTTCATACCATAGATGATCTTTCTTTTGACATTGCTTACATGGATTTCCACGTGAATCCTTATGAGGACATATAATACTTAATATACTATTATCTATGATACCATTTGAATTAATGCAATATGATTGTCTGTGTTCATTTAATGATCTTTTTCTTGTCGATGTATTTCTGTCATGGTTATTACTAAATGATACATCACGTCTTCTTATTCCATTTTCGACCATTTCCAGGACGATTTCCTTCTCATTTTGAGCATTATTTCTTTCAATTTTAATATCAAATCCTTCATTTACTTGCTCATTATTTTCCTTTTCATCCACATCAATAACCTAGAAGTGAAAGGCACACTTATGTTAGGTTCTAAGAAATAAATGATTTTAACTGAATAAGAAGGATGAACGTTCGAAACATGTCTTGTAACCTCGAAATTGACGTTTTTCTTGTGGAATTCTCGTGTCAAGTTCTCAATTTTCAAAGTTTTGGAAATGTCTAAGAAATAAAGTTGTCAGAGTCCAGCAAATGGGTAAAAAAGTTTCCGATTTTCCCGATAGTTGTACAAAAGAACGGACTTTCGGTCTCTCTGAAGTCTCCACCAAAATGAAGCCGCAGAAAAAGGTTCGAAAAGAACGCACCTTGGATGATAATCAGTGTCTTTTATTGAACTGATTTTGCCTTTGCACTTTGCTAAAGAAATCGCAAAGCTCCGAAATTCGATTCTAGTATTCCGAGAAACAGCAGAAACATCTCGTCCAGGTATGGTACGCCCAGAGAGATATCTCCGCTATTTCTCGCAATTTTGAAATTTTATACCACTCTAAGACTGTTAAACTACAATTCTGTTTAAATCTTAAAAAAGAATCTGTTTAAAATCGTAGAAAAAGAACTTAGCAGACGGAGACAATAATGAAAGGATAAAGCATGCCACAAATAAGAAAGTAGATACCTTTTTCCTTTTACAAAATATTAGAGAGACATCCAGCCAGCAATGCAACACAACAACATATTCCAACAAACTTAAGAAAACAAATATGGCATTCCCCATAACAAAATAATCGATAGCTTTGACGTAAGAAACGCGGGTAATATGACTGCCAGAGTTTGACATAACAAGAAGAGTCGATAGGAAACTTGTCACGCAGACAGTAACGCGGGCAGGATAAGCTGAAGCTGGGATCCAGAAATTGACCCATGTCATCATGACAAGAAATGCACTTGGTAGGTATGCGTTCCATACGTAATAGCCATAACGTCTTGCCAAGTGGAATGTTACGTTGAGCTTTGAAAAAGATCCTGAAATGATGATGAATCAAATAAGGCAAGAGATATTTCAAAATATAATAAGACTTCATTCAAGCTAGGCACGATATGATAGATCTGTTGAGTTCTCACAGTAATGATCGAATGAATCGGTCAGTGGGCTATAAAGAACTGCTTTGACATACGAGAAATGTTATCATTATTCCCAGTTTATTAACAAGTAAATTTCTTAGTGATGTTCTTAATGGAGGAAGGAGTAAAAATAGAGAGATATACAGTTGAGTCATACTTCGTGGATTTTCAAAGCTTTAGGGAGCATTTTAAAGTTAAATAAAATGGATATGTGATTAAGCGGTGAATGGAAGTTGGAAACGTCTGAAAATGGCAGGTATACGTGTCTCGTCTCGTGCAGGCATACAGTAGCTTCTAAGAAATGTTTCTATGATCGCAACTGACTTCTTAATAGTTGGAGATCAACGCGAGTTTACTTTGACTTGAATAAGACCTTTAATAAAATCATTCATTGATAAAAGAGTTGTCGCCAATGATGAAAAATTGATAATTATATGTCTTTTTAATGATACCTTTACTGTTGTTGCTGAATACTTTTTGTTCTGAATGTACATCGACTAATCGAAACACTGGACCTTCAACTGCTTTCCATTCTACTCCTTTCGTTTTTCTTAATTCACCAACAGACTGATACCACGTGTAGAATACTTCTTCTTTTGTATAGGAGTCTAAAAGACAGAGTTTAATATACAGAATGCTTTTTGGTATTTTTCACTGCACACGATCTTCTAAGTATAAGCCTTATTTAAGGTATCTTCTCCCGATGACTGAGCAAAAGGTATATCTTTAATATATTCATATGAACCTCTAAAGCTATCTATAGGAATTAACTACAAACCTGGACAAAAATATTGGAACTCAACTACGACAATCATATTTCCTTTGATTTTTATCAAATCCTTTTGTATTCCCCCCTCCCTTCTCCCTGAAAAATGGTGTTTTCGTATCAGATACAGTACATTGTTTACCACCAGAAACAACATTGTTTAGAGAGAGGAGGGGTAGCATTTTGAAGAGACAAGAAAATCTCTTTGGTTCCAGTATATTTTGTCCAAAATTGTAGGTTTGCTAGCAGGCTACGAACATTTGAAGAACTTATAAATTAAGGAAAGATGTATCAATACACAAATAGCTTGTACACAAATGTCCCCCCCCCCCTCTTCTCCATAATTTCGAGGTATTGCTCATCTAGTCTGTGCTTTAAGCAGAAAATGTAGACTCCTTTTCGAAAACTTCTACCTTTCAATGTGGAGGGTAGAGTTAGAAACACCTGAAGAAAAGGGTCGAAAGCTAATTGGAAAACAAAAACAAAAAAAAGTGCAGTAGCCTAGGAGAATTAGCAGAAGAATAGCTTCAAAATTTTTATACTTACAACTTTCGATTAATAATGGGCACGATTGTTTGTCCATTGGAAAAAGCGAAAAGTGCATTGCACAAGAAACCTTCAAAGTTATTCTGAAAAACGAAAAGAGCCACACTATAATATAATATTTTTAGTTGGTTATGGGAAAGGCCACTAAGACTTATACGAGATCCCATAGATCTTCTCTTGTAGTGCCTAGGATTTTAAAAGGTTGTAAGAATGGGGGAACATTGTGGTAATCTGCTCCAAGATGTGGCAGCTTACAAGAAGAAAGAACCATGAAAATGATGTCACAAATTTGGAACAGAAACGTGGTAAGGGCGAGAGCTAGAGGAAGATCTAGGCCTCCTTGCCAATGATAAACATGTAGGTAAAAGCCTTAATATCCTGGTAGCAGAGAGACATATACAAAAAGAAGCGAACACATCAGACATAAAAAACGAAACACGATAGGAAAATAAAAAATGCAACACCAGTGAAAAAGAAGTTAAAGGAAGGTCTCTAACAAGATAGATGGATGACTTGACTGGAACTTTCAAAGAACAGAAAGGAAAAATATCGCCCAAGAAAAGGGAGCGGTACCCCAAGGTTGAATCTGAAATCTATATAGAGGTGCAAAATATGAAACCTGGAGCCACCCAGTAGATTTATGAGTATTAAAGCTGGTTAAAGGCAATATGTTATCAAATGACATGAGTAAATATAGGGAATATCTATTACCTAGCACTGTAGTAGACATTTCCATCAGGATATAGAATGACACGCATTGTCTCCTTAGTAACATACTGAAAAGCAGTTTCAATTGCATTCACAAAATATGTATCTGGTTTCCAAAGTATTTTACCCACATCAATTGACAAAGTTAGACTGCGGTTCAAGGCTCCTTTTATGCCTGGGTCATTCCACCATTGGCGAAAGAATATCTCCAAATCGTAGTTCTAGAAGTGAAGGCCATATATTCAGTTAAACGTAGTCGAAAACGTAGTGTACTTTTTAGTCTTTAAGGCACTTGTTCGGCTGTCGATTTGTAACATTCTAATACAACTTTGCTGCAGTTGTTGCATTAGTTAATCTGCCTTTTAGGCCCTCGCCAAACAATCAAACATTGTTGATCAAACATTTGAGATTTGCTTTCATCAATGTGTGCCTGTTTTGAAACGTCACAAAACATTATATTACATTCTTGACAAGCAAAAATAAGCTAAACTAGTTAGGTAATGTTTTTGAAACAGTTTAAAAACAATTTTGCTTGATGCAAACAAAAAATGTTTGACCAGCAATGTTTTGCAACATGGCCAAATAACCAAACATTATGCTTGACAGCAAGGTTTAAAGCTAATATTGCTAAACGGTCAAATAAAATGGGAAATATTAATCATAGTATTGTATCTAATGCTCTGGCTAAACTAGGAGATATATTGCGTGCAACATTGTATTCGGCGTAGCTTCGCGAGTGCCTAAACATGCGAGTGAGAAGCGAGCAACATGTCTCTTCTGTGTCCCTGAGATAAGAATTGTTTCTGTTGTCTTCCAGAAACATTTTCGTGTCTCTCGCTACAAATTTGTCGCGCGCTACAAAGTTTCCGAGATGGCTAAACTGGGACACATCGAGGAGACACGTCACGCACGCCCGCACCCATTGATCATCTTATTTTTCTTACTTGTTCGTTTTCACGGACAGGACCAAATGACATCACCTTCAACTCAACCTTTACTTCTGTAGCTGGGCCTAAAACCAATAAATGGCATTATTAGAATATTTCAACTATTTGCTAGACTCATTGCATGAGTCTTAGTTTTCGCTCCTCAACCACACCGACACCCCGCTACAACTACGAGTTTGAGCGATATCATTCGAGTGTTGGCCTCGGTTTCATGAGCGATAACTGGGACTCAGGTAATACGTCTAACTATTTACTACGAATCTTACGCAAATTCAAACCAAGTTTCGTCATGTATGCTAGGATATGATAAATGCTGAGAAATCGTTTGTCTTAAAACGGACTGACGGTTGTCTTGAGGGCTACATAGGATAACTTCAAATTCCCATTGTGTATGCAGATACAAGCTCTCACATAAATGAAAAATCTATCTGCCATGTGCTTTAAAAACACCTAGATGATTTAAATCGATTCAAGATCCAGCCAGCAATAAAGACAAACAATGTAAATATGTTTGATGTTTCTTAGTGTTGGTGCTGAAAGCTGACACCAGCTGAAATTTTGTCAATACTGTATCACGAAAAGCTTAAATATTGGAGGTTGTACTGTATCTAGAAATGCTAAATTTGTTTCACTTGTCTTTTAATATTCAAATTTAAAATAACGTATTTCCTCTAATAAGCACCGCCCTCTTTTAAGCGCCACACTCTAATGAGGGCAGCACCTGAGCTTGATTGAGCGAAATAAGTGCCGTCTTCTAATGAGGGCAGCACCTGAGATTGATTGAGCGAAAAAAGTGCCGTCTTCTAATGAGGGCAGCACCTGAGATTGATTGAGCGAAAAAAGTGCCGTC
>JAADKT020018018.1:0-11300 GCA_011763395.2 Chrysaora chesapeakei
CTGTAAAAAACTCTTTTTCTTTTGTATCTGAGATAACTGAACTTAATCCTAATGATTTTCTCTGTATGGCCAGTTTTTATGTCTCTAGCTTGTTCACCCATATTTAAAAAAACGTCAGCTTCTACAGCAAAGAAAATTCGAAAGTTAAAAATAGAACATATTTTGTTGTATCGTGTGAAGGGACTGTAAGGGTTCAAGTTGCTGCACTTGAATATTTTTCAGTGAGGTTGTCTTCAAGTAGCATGTGCACCAGACTTCCTGTTCCAAAAGGAAAGGGTCTGTGTAACTGAGCAGCATGCCTTGTTCAAAAGTTTTCCTCACATTCAGAGGCAAAATTCAAATGCATCTCATAACCATGCATAATCAATGTGGTGCTGAGCACCTGACAGGGCAGCACAAGCAATTGTGTCCGATGGCCCCGAAGCTGTTTAAGGTCCAGAGTGGGTTTGTATACTGTGTTTTAAAGCCCTGCCTAACCAAAATGAGTGTAATTTGGTTATTTGAACAGGAGCTTTCCAATTCAAGCAGATTCTTCTCTTGTGCTTGCTCTGGAATCAATATACATTTGCAAGCACTGTTTGAAGTTATTGAAGAAGAGGTATAATCTCCACTGAAAGATGCAAAGGTTTGATGATGACCGATTGAATGATTATATAACTACCTGCGTAAACAATGGATTTACTGCTGAAATAGGTGATCATATACAGGCAAAGGGAATAAATATTGATGTTCCATGCCAACCTTTTTTTCGATCAATTTCAACTCAAACTGTTACGACAAGGCCTAAGCAGAGCAGACTGGGCAAATGTGAAAATATTCCAGATAAAGATGAAAATGGCAAAATAATTACTCAAGTTTATGTTTGAGCAAGTCGACCATGGTGGAGAATATGGTGGACTGGACCATGTGAGAGAAAACTTAAACCAAACCTTTGAAGTTAGGGGTTCTTTGAAGCATACTGCACTAGCTTGTTGGAACTGTGCTGATTTTAGAAAAATTTATAATTTAGGGGGTTATTTATAATATATGTTCTGCAAAATACCAAGCCTTCTCAGAAAGATGAAGTGGGAACATTTGATCAACTTCAAGTATTCAGATCTGAATTTGGAATTTATAAAGCAAATGTCACTCTTCTACAGTATCTGGAAACTCCCTGTATCAGAAGATGTTCTCTAGTTGCTAATAGTACACATTGGTTGCCACCAATCTGCATGGCAACTACCGTTTGTTGCAAAACCTATTCACCACATGTTACCACTTTGCAGTCTGAATTATTTCACACCATTGTAGCCTGGCAGTAAGACATAAGTACTATGCAAGATTATTCTCTAAATTAAGACTGCGTATTGATCAATCCATATAATTTTTCCAGTACCATTTGTGTACCTGCACCAAATTTAATGTAAAAAACCTTAGTATCAAAAAAATATATATTGTTCATTGCTTGTGTTATAGAATACTGATAGCATTTCCTATTTCTTCAAACGTTTATAGCCTGTTATGGCAAGACTACAAAATTAGAAACAGACCCAACTCAGAAAATGGATCCAAAAGCTATTTTTAATCTAGGGTACTTGGGCCAAGCCCCCAAAAATTTTTTCTTCTATAACTAGGCAAATATTCATGATACACAATGTCATTCTATTCATGATACACAATGACACAATGTCACTGGAGGAATCTTCCGATGTCATCATGTTGCTCTGTTGTTCGGACATTTTATCTTTGCACTCCCCAAATAACACTTAAATGCCAACTGCAATCTAAAGTGCCTAAACATCTTTGTTACATATCTCCATTTCAAAATGGATACTATTGCTACAGTTTTGAATCTAGTACTGCCTAGTGGTTTGATGACTTCGATTGATTTAAAAGATACTTATTACAGCGTAAACATTTGTTCTGCTTACCTGCTATATCTCAATTCACTCTTGATAATTAGATATATCAGTATACTGCATTTCAAAATGGATTGGTTTCATGCCCTAGGAAGTTTATCCAGCTATTTAAACCCTCACTATCGGTTTTGCATTCCCATGGGCACATCATAAGTAGCTATATTGAGGACTTGTATCTTCAGAATTATTTCTATAACAATTGTATAAATACTGTTGTATCGACTGTAAAAGTTTTTGATAGCTTAGGCTTTGTCTTGCATCCAGTTAAATCTGAATTCATACCCAAACAACAAATTTCATTTTCGGGTTTCACAATCGACTCTGTCTTAATGGGAGTCATTTTGACAGCTGAGCACTAAGCCCTGTAGTATGTCCGCATTTCCTTATGAAGGCATTCATTGTCATTCACTTGACACTGAAAAGATTGAAGCTTTGCGTATAGAATTTCAATCATTCTTTGTCATTGAGTCCCCAATCAATTGTTGATTTATCTTGATTGAAAGATACTTTTGCACATTCTTATGCAAGCATTACATAGCGCCAAATTGATTTAATATTGAAGATTCTGTGAGCCATCACCATGGAGTCGAGGAGGTGTGCCCCACCCTTTCAGGTCCTCCACTCATTTTCGGATTTCAGTTTCAACTGTCTTGCCTTTTAACTTGTCTTTGTCCCATTGATTATTGCTCTTAATGCTGGATTATGTGCATGACCCCACTCTCTTTCTTGCACATCTTCTCCACTCCTGCCTGATGACTCATAGAATCTCAATCAAACTTCAACTTACAGGTAAGTAGCTCTTAAAGGAGCTCCATTCTAGTGAAAACTGCCATTTTACTTGAAGGGAGAAAGAATAATAATGATTAGCTATAACATTATCTCCTGAGCTTGGAAACAACATGTTGGAATGGAATATACCCTTCCTTTACATAAAACGGAGTGGAATAGATGTCTTTCACAATGTCTAGGGAAAAGTAGCTATTTTGCTATTTTGTCATTCTATGCTCAAATCAAAGGAAGGTCTTTAT
Organism: Chrysaora chesapeakei; assembly: GCA_011763395.2. Lineage (NCBI taxonomy): Eukaryota > Metazoa > Cnidaria > Scyphozoa > Semaeostomeae > Pelagiidae > Chrysaora > Chrysaora chesapeakei. Next base: position 2,927 of record JAADKT020018018.1, read on the forward strand.
TTTTATGTTAAAAGTAAATTCAATCCAAGAAGTTCTCATGGGATGAAACTTTTCCAACCAGGAAAAATGCAAAGTTTTAGGATTGGAAAGGGAATTGTCTTTGGAATGATCTTTCTAGTTTCAGCATCACAAACATTAAAACTCTTTATTTTGTTCGGAGGTACAAAGCACAAGCTCTGTTCAGTGTTTTGCAGAAAAGGTATTTCAGTAAAAAAGGATTTGAAAGATTCAAAAAAGTCAGGTACATCTGTTGTAGTCCATTGGATAGGTGTCGGAAAACACCAAAACTGTTTACTTTTTGTTAAATACCCGAAACTTGGTGTCAAGGTACTTTGAATCATGCAAATCATTTTAAGATTTGGAGCCAGGTCTAAAAATAGATTTCTGACGTCAGAACAATGAAAAACAAGAATTCTTCTGTTCCCGTAAATGACTCTTGGAAAGTAAAGGAGTTTGGTTCTCTGAGTGAAGTTATGAAATATGGAAAGACGTGGCTTGACTATGTAAGATTCCCAAAGATCCCCCTCCAGCTGTGCTTTCTTGATGGGCCTTCAATGCCAGTCAACACAATGGTATAGTTGCATTGTATTAATATAGTTGTATTAAAATCCATCTCGTCTATGCTTCCTCTTGTTAAGGAAGATTCCCATTCCATAGCTTTGACGTGTCATAGCATGAAGTTAGTACATAAAGCTACAGCTTTTCTTAACCCAGGACAAATACCTGTTATGACCTTTGACCAACCACTCTATGCTATTGCAAAAACTGTCAAATGGACATGGCCTGAGCAATTTGGAGAGAATAAGCTACTTTTACATACCAAGCAACTAATGCATTTACCAAGCATTTGAGTCACTTTGTCACAATAATTACTGAAATTGGAAAAAGTTACAAATATTCACATTATATCAAAGAAATGGTGGCAATGAATGAGGGTTCTAAGCTGGTTTCAAGTCAGAGACAGAATGATAAAGCATTTACCGAATGCAAATGCATCAAAGTTTTTTTCCATCATCACATTCAGAATAAAAAAGAACACAAGTTTCATTTTACCATCCTGCACAAGTGAAATCCACACATAACAAAAATATCTAGTAAGCAAACAATGGACAATTAGAAAATACTCACCCAAGGATGAAATTGCTTATGGAATTTCCAGAATAATATCTAATAACATTTGAGAAGTAATAATGTTTCACTGCTAATACTCTAACATTCCTTCTGAAATTTTTCACTGCAATCTGATTTCTTGCATCAAGCTGTCAAGTCTGAACTGCATCTTTCACTGCTTGATGCTATCTTTCTTGTGGGATATCCAGCAAAAGAACATGTGATTATGAACATAAACTTCATCCCCTTTTTTGCACCCTTTTTTTCAACATAAGTTTCTGTAATTTTTGAGGAAGTCTCAACAAATTGGAAAACTCTGCGACACTTGTCAGGATGCCCTCAGGTTCAGGTAGTGGAAGGCAATGTATTCTCATTACATCAGCAACTGATGTTCCCGAAAATACTTTGCTTTCATCTTTCACCTTTGCTTTCATCGTACCATAGAGTAGCAAGAGAACTGTATTTAATTTATTTGCACTATTTACTTAATACAGCTCTAATTTTGTGGGAAAATAATAAAGATTGAGTAAATAATTAAGAAATCTGAAAAAGAATCGAAGAAGATTGGGGAACAAATCTGTTACAAGGGCAATCTCTTTGGTTCAATGAAGGAAGGCACCTGCAGACAAATATTGAATAACATAATTTCTTATAAATGTTGAAAAGAATTCTGTAATACTTTATTATATATATGTTAAACCAAAATTTCTCAGCACAACAAAACTTGAGAGAATTTTCAGAAAAACAACAATTGATTTCAGTTTGCAAGACATGTTTCGGATTTAGTTAATCCATATTCAGTTAAAGAACAGCTGATACGGTGTCATTATTTATTACAAAATTACTTGGCACATTTACAAAAACTGTTACGGTAAATAAGATTACCTCAATAAATAAATAAATAACAGAAAAATAAATAAATAATATGTTAAAGAAATAAATAAATAATATGTTAAAAAACAAACCTCTTCAGACATTGTATAAAAGTCACTGCAGAATGGGGTTTCTTTAGGGTTCTGGGAACTAGTGCATGAATTTTTATTCTTAAGATGAAAATGTTATATGTAATAAGTGGAAAATAATTGTCAGAGTTAACGAAAAGGAAAAAAAGTATTGATAATGTATGATATCATATTCTTATCTTTTTTGGAACAACACAAATTGCCACAGTTGTGAGCTTGTTGGGTCATGCCCTCTAGCATGGAGTCCACGGAAGCAGAAATAAAGTCAATCTTCCAAATTCACCTGCGAGTGCAGTAAGAAAAATGTACATGGGACAAATAGTCAGGCCAATACAGAGAATTCCAGTAGATATATTACAATGCATTTACCTATGTCACAATAAACAGCAATCTATTTATGAAGAGTCCTGATCACCTTGCAGAGGTGTCGCTACTATCTTCATCAAAACTGTCCTCGCTGTTTCTGTTTTCAGATGATTCACAGAAGTATTGATTTGTTTTTTGCAGAGGGCAAAGTTAATCTAAATGATGCAGCAAGAAAGAAGAATGAACTTTTATTTCGAGCTGGTCCACGAGGTTCAGGATATATTTGATAATTAAAGGGTAGTTCCTGCTGCTGAAGCTGAGGGAGAAGCAGACAACAATTACCTTGCTTGTGTTCTTACTTTGAATAGGTATTTTCATGTCGTTATTGATAAAATATTGAATCACCTGAAATGACCTAAAATGAGCTGAAATTACCTGAAAATGACCTGCAATTACCCTATATGACCTGAAATGACCCCAAAATTAACTGATCAGACTAGTTCCTTTCTTTTTAGAGCTGCTTAAAATTCATGGCTGTGTTAAAAAGACGGAACCGGTATTAGAATCTGAAAATGTGAATCTGGGAACGTCGTCTAAGAATATTGTAGGCTTCTTGAAACGGAATGTGGAAATGGGAATCTGGAGATTGGAATCGTAGAAAGGGGATTTGAGAAGGGGAATCTAAGAATAGGGTTCTAAGGAGGAATTGGGGAATGGGAATGTGGTAATGGGAGTCTGGGAATGAAAATCCGAGAAAGGCTTCTGGAGAAGGAATGTGGGAATGGGGAATCTGGGGATGTGAATCTGAGAAAGGGAATTTGAGAAGAGAGAAGTCAGCTGCCAACGGATTAAGACACTTCATCAATGTTCAGCAATTTCCCTTTAGTTAATAAACAGAAAAACAATGATAACTATCTAATAATAATAGAATTTGAAAGACAATGATTGATAGTTAAGTATATTCATAACCAAGATAACAGCCGTAAAGAACATAAAAAATGAGCACGTTTGAGTCTTGTAGAATTTTAGGGCTCTAACTCCAAGCCTTGCTTTCTTAGAGAATCTCCAGCTTTCTCTGGCAATCTCTTCAATGTTTTTTGACATTTGAGTTATCTCTCACATGATGGGAGCGGTGAGCCGATCGACGCCTTCATTTTCAGTAGAGTTCATCGTCTGTGGCTGAGGTGTCGAAGACGTAATTTGTTCGAGTCTGCGTTAAAACTGTAGGCCTAAACAAGTAAAAACTGAGGCTCATCATCAGGCCAGCCTTAGCAAACTTAATATCACATAAAGTATTGGCGTATCAAAGTTCTTCAAAATAGCTAGCTACTTTTCTCTTGAAAAGTTTCTAATGTTTATTACTTTTCCTACCAGTTGAATATATGGTCATCAATGATGAAGATGATGCAAGCGATGAAAGCAGCATCAATTTGTCACAAAACGTATCATTTAAAGTGGAAGAAGCAATGTGCTTGACAATCATTGATGACAGTCAGAACAGGAAACGGAGGTGGAGACGCACAATTTGAGGTGTCAAAATTCCCAACTGACAATCAAACATTGCTGAACATCTTGCTGCCTTGTCCAGAGGACGTAGAGAAGAAAACTAAGCCATCAGGAATAAGGAAAAATTTTTTTGTACCTTAAATAGTGAAAACATTCCCATTCACTTAGCGACAGCAGATGACAATGGTGCATATCAGATAACTGCCAAAACGATTGTTCATGTAAAAAGAAGCAACAACGGGAAAATAATAGAAATAAAACTTGTATTGAAAGACAGTGAGGAATCCTTGTACTACAACACCAGCTCAAAGGGACATGGAAGAACCACTTACGAAAAGAGGGTTGTCTCGGACCACACTGTTTTTGAGCTTTGTCGGACGTCCAGAAAGAACAAAGCAAATCCTGGTTTGTTGCACATGCTGGCTACTGCTAGAAAGAAGGATAAGAAAGATATCAAGAAGTATTACATCACTGCCTATCGTGTTGATGAAAGCTCCTCTACCGAAGATTTTGATAAGAACTTTAAAGTACTAAGATATGGAAACGCTGTCAAGCCAACAGCTGCATCCTATTATCGAACAGACAAACAGCTAGTGGACTCGATGAAGTCTGCCTTGGAAGCTAGTGAAAGCAGTGAAGCTGTATACAGAACATTCTCTCAAAATGATGCTAAATCTGTGAGTGAGGATGTTCGGAATCCTAGGCAGGTGCACAACATAAAGAAAAAAGTCATAAATAGCAAGTCAATTGATCAAATAAAAATTTTCAGAGTAACAACAAAATTCAAAGAATTGTTGCACAGACGAGAGACAGCAATGGTGCAGAAGGGCTTTCTAAGTCTGTGATAATAATGCCCAAGCATTTCATTACGATGCATTTCACTGATGAAGTTCTGGCAGATGTGAAGCCATTTTGCGTCAATGGGAACTCAGTTTACGGTGTCGACACAACCTTTGAAATCCTTGACGGTTTCTGGTTGACTGACAGTAGCTACACCAATTTTTCTCTTTTGTGCTAGCACTCTGGATAGAATCCTGAATTTCCTGGACCCATTATGTTGCATTTTGCAAAAGACAAGTCATCATACAGAAACTTTGCAGCAAATCTTGTTGCACATAGCACTGTACTTCTTATGATAGAAAAGATAGGAACTGACATGGCCAAAGCATTATCTGGAGGCTTAGGAGATGTCTTCACTCATGCAGATCAGTTCACATGTTTGCAGCACATGATGGAGAGGGATGCAGAGAAGCTGTCGAAGTTGGGAGCACGGCCAAGAGAGAAGAGGCGCATGATGATGGATATTTACGGCAGCAAGTAAGACAAAATGCTTCAGTTATTAAGCCAATAGTTATTAAGTTTAATAAGCCAATTATTTTCTATGATCCATTTGAAGATAGAACAGAAAAGGGAAATATGGAGAATAAGAGCCACACTGCAACTAGTAGTCCGACAGAGCACAGAAAAGTTACACCAATAAAACTCAAGAAACTAAAGAAGGTGCTTATGTTGCTCAGGGAACGACAACTTACACTGATGATGATCTAATGGTACAGCTTCTGGACCCGACAAGAACCAAAACAAACACATATTACTTGGTCCACAAAGACGACAAAAGAAAGTGTCCAAAAGCAGTGCAGCGCTGCCAGGAATGCCTGTCCCCTTAAACGAATGCAGACATAGTAGTTGTGAAGCCAACTGGAGTTTGTGAATTACTTGCCATAAAACTGGGCAAAGAAAAAAGCAAGCAGGTAACATACATCTTCACTACTTAACGAAATGCTTGATGGACCATGATAGAAATTTGTCATTGAAGAGTATTATCGTATTAAAGGATACATTGAAGCGATTACCAGAGAAAGCTGCAGATTCTCTAAGAAAACAAGGCTTGGAGTTTGAGCCCTAAGGGATCTACAAGACTTAAACATGCGCATTTTTTATGTTCTTTACGGCTGTTATCTTGGTTATGAATATACTTAACTATCAATCATTGTCTTTCAAATTCTATTATTATTAGATAGTTGTCATTGTTTTGTTCTGTTTATCAACTAAAGAGAAATTGCTGAGCATTGATGAAGTGTCTTAATCCGTTGGCAGCTGACATCTCTCTTCTCAAATTCCCTTTCTCAGATTCACATCCTCAGACTCCCATCCCCAGATTCCCATTCCCACATTCCTTCTCCAGAAGCCTTTTCTTAGATTCCCCTTCTCAAATCCCCTTTCTCAGATTCTCATTCCCAAACTCCCATTTCCACATTCCCATTCCCCCATTCCTTCTGTAGAACCCTATTCTTAGATTCCCCTTCTCAAATCCCCTTACTACGATTCCAATCTCCAGATTCCCATTTCCACATTCCTTTTCAAGAAGCCTACAATATTCTTGGACGCCGTTACCAGATTCACACTTTCAGCTTCTAATACCGGTTCCGTCTTTTTAACACAGCCATGAATTTAGACAGCTCTCAAAAGAAAGGAACAAGTCTGATCAGCTCATTTTGGGGTCATTTCAGGTCATTTAGGGTAATTGCAGGTCATTTTCAGGTCATTTCAGATCATTTCAGCTCATTTCAGGTCATTACAGGTCATTCAATATTTTATCAATAACAATTTTCAAAACTACTGATCAGTTGAGAATGATTGGAATATAGTTAGCTATACAATAGCAGAATTTTTCTTTTGTAATTGCTGCACATTGTAAATAGGTGTATTTTAAAAAAGGTAATGTTTAGGATACATGTAAAGAAGGGAGTGTTTCAACATTAACAGTGTTTTCTATGCATCTTTGTATATGTTTTTTTATGCTGGCTTCTATTTGAGAGGAAAATTTTTCTGTTTTGTAATTGCTGCACATTGTAAATAGGTGTATTCTAAAAAAGGAACACTTTTCTCTTTTGTAAATGCTGCAGAATGTAAAAAGGTGTATTCTAAAAAAGGTAATCTTTACAAGACATGTAAAGAAGGGGATGTTTCAAGATAAACAATGTTTTTTATGCATCCTTGTACAAGTTTTTTATGCTGACATCTATTTGAGAGGAGCAGTTTTCCCTTTTGTTGTTCCTGCACATGTTTAGAATACAACTTGAGGAGGCTGTGTTAAAAATGTTTCTCTATTGTAATTCTTGCACATTTTCGATAGCTGTATTCTAAAAAAGCCAATATTTCATACAGCAGTAAGCGTCTTTTGCAACATAGCATTTTTTCCTTTCTTATTTCAGCGTAATTTTAAATACCATATTTCTAATGTACTCAACTCACCAAAGTCGAACAGGGCATGCCCAAAACCTGAAATTTAATCATACGATGCATGCACTGCGTAGCTTTGGAGATGACCAATTTTGTATCACTGCTGCTAGGCAGCTGCACTTTGTAATTTTATGGTGTAAAGGATCCTAAAAGTATTTTAAGCTGACGATGGACTTTGTACACCAGTCCGCATGGGCTATAAATACATGGCTACTACAAGAGAGACAATCAGATAGCATTTGACACATACAGACAATGTCAAGTTTACAAGAATTCAAAAGCAGTACAAAATGGATGAGATATTCCACGATATTCCAGAAAGCCAAGACCAAGAACAAAAATAACAATGAAAGTTCGTAAAAGGTTAATTATTAGTGAAATTGCTCTGGAGACTTTTTTCTGTTGCTGCGTTCTGTTCTGCAATGTTCTGTTGGATTCTTTTGGGTTTCACTTTACTTGTGTGATCACTTGTGAGCTCTTTGTCGATTCTTTTTCTCGAAAATGATTTTTTCAGTAGAACTATTACTGTAACTCGTTCTGTCTCTTTATTTTTTACTGTATTGTCTTTGATTAACTACTCTAGCATTGTTTTTAGCATGTTTGTGGTTGACAATGACATCTAATCTAGGTTTGTTGCCATTACCCTAGTGCATGAAATTTGTTAAATTGGAGTATTTTGTTTTCTCTTCAGAGAATGATTTTGGTTTGCAAGAAGAGGGCTGGAGCAGATGGATGGCTATTTTTTTAACGTCATCATTTAATGCACCACAATTACCAGCAGCAGCACACCCAACACCATCATCATCATCACCACCATCATCAGCAGCACCATCCTCATTTCAAGTAATCTCAACATCCACATCAACATCATTATCACAACCACCGCAATCAGGACAGAAACATTCTTGGAACTGCTCCACACAACTGGGATAGGCTAAACTGACCTACATTGATGTGGTCCAAAGTCCAATACCGAAAACCGAGAATATCATCATTCAGAAAAAGCGAAATAGCTTCATCATTCTCGAAATAGAAATCAATAATATTTTCAGAGAGCCTCATTTCCACATTGTCAAACGCGAATGCAATCATGTCTAAACAAAATGTGGCGCCAAATTTGTCCATGTGGTGTAGACAGGGAAATTACTACAACCATCTAGCAAACTGCCGAACCCTAAATTTTATTTCGGATTCGAGTTCTCCATGTTGAAGAGTATCTAAAACTGCCAGGGGCCATTTTGGGCGTG
>JAADKT020018129.1:0-11295 GCA_011763395.2 Chrysaora chesapeakei
TTGGATATATTCTTGGTTAGTGTGAACTCTTCTTTTGTACAGTAATTTAAAAATAATTTTATGTTTTTGAACTTTTTCCTTGGGCTATCGCTGTCGTCATCCTCATTGTTGTCGTCGTCGTCGTCATCTTTATCATCGTCATCGTCATCACATAAGCATCATCATCATCATAGTCATAATCGTCATCGTCATCGTCATCATCATCACCAACATTATGATCATTATCATGATTATCATTGTTATGGTCATCATCATCACCATCATCACCATCATGATTAACATCATCATCAGCATTTTCATTACCATCATCATCTTAATTATAACAATCATTATCGTTATCAGCATCATCATCACTGTTATCATCATTACAATCATCATTATCATCATCATTATCATCATTATTATCATCATCATCCTAATCATCATCAACATTATCATCATTATCATCATTATTATCGTCATCATCATCATCATCATCGTCATCAGCATTATCATCACCTTCAGCATTATCATCACCTTCAGCATCATCGTCATCACTCTTCATCAGCGGCATCGCCGTCTTCATCATTCAACTTCAGCATCATATTGATCATTATTGTCATCTGCATCATGCCAAATTAAACCCATTCCTAATTCCCTTGTAAAACGTGTCTTTCTACGAAAAAATGACAGGTTAAGGTGCAAATTAAAAAATAAGAAAATTTTGATATTCATATTTCGATCAGATCATGATATCATAAAGCAAGCAGCATCAAAAGCACTATACTGGACATCTTTGTCGTCCACCCAAAAAATCCAACTCCATAAAAATTCTAACCGCCCTTGTGTCTCTTTTCTAGTACCTTACTACATTGATGCTGAGTGGCAGAATTGGGGACCATGGACAGCATGTGACAGAAGTTGTGGAACTGGGATTAGAGCTCGATTTAGAAATTCAACTGAACATTTTGGAGACGAAGGAGTACGCCTACCTGCATACGAAAACAATACAGAAAGCTGTAAAATTCAGGACTGTATTCGTGAGTACAACTATGTGATTTTCAAAACGTCCTAATTATCTCTAAATCATAATAATAAATCTTAAGCCCTGTTTACACTACAAAAATCTAACCCGGGTTAGCTTCAACCCGAGTCGAACCCGGGTTAATTTTTTGTAGTGTAAACGCGACTAACCTTGGTTGAACCCGGGTTGAAGTAACCCACCGGCTTTAGACTAATTCCCAGAGTCGTAGTTATCGCTATTTAGAACAACTTCTGGGAAACCGGAAGACTCTCCACTTTGTACTGCCGCACTTATGTGAAGAGAATTCTTTCTCTCACTGGACTCGCCGAATTACATTGGTCGTTCCGCTGAATTCTGTAAGCTGTTCGAAAGACTACTAATCCAGCTTTAGTTAGTAAATCCGATTCGCATCTGGGTTTGTATTCCGCCTTAGTCAATTGTTTGGGCCTGGTTCAAACGTTTATACTCTTGGGGAGTTTATACAAGAACGTTTATACACTTACAGTATGTACCAAGATGTTCCCGCTTTTTTCGCATTGTTGAAGTTTCGTGCAACTTTTCATAGTTTGTATTGATTTATATAAAAAAATCTCCTGTTGTATTTTCTACTGTATCATTTTGTATCATTTATGCTAGCCTTAGTTATTTCATTTACGGAAATAGTTCAGATTTGTAATTTTCTTATTACCTTAAGGGCTTAGCGACGTACCACCGTTTGAGGGATGTTCCCAACCTCGTCCCCAGACCCCAAATCGAAGTTCTTCGAATTTCAACCGATTTTGGCCCTGGTACCGGCCACAAAATCTGCCAAAATACTGGCAATTTTGGCCTAGGCATTAAAACAAGGTGTAGATTCCGAAAGCAAATGTTCTTTGAGAGGAAACGCAAAAAAATTTCATTGATAACTGTCAGGCAAAATACGATGTTTCATGTAGCATCATTTTTTGGTTTTTTCGCATGTTTTTCGCATAGTTTTCGGCCTATTTTGGTGTGAAATTTTGAAGAAACTGTGATGTCACTTAAAATTTCTACTGTTTGAACAGCCAATCAGATTGCGAATAGACAAGGCCGATACCAGGGACAGCGGAGTTTCAGGTAGAGGCCTATTCACCCTGGGGACTAGGTTGGGATGTTCCATGTTGAAGCGAAAATTTTCCCGAGTGCGCGTTTGGGGCCAGGAGTCGAGGTTGTGAAAATTCAGTCTCGTTCAAAATTTACTTGTTATCGTCCGTTGATTCGTCATTTAGCTAATGTGATTTTATTCATCTACATTCATATTCATACACTTCTTTTTTAGCCCCAGCTCCAGAAAACGTCAAAGCATCTAGTGCTGGAACGAGAACATTAAAACTGCAATGGGACCATATTCCAGAGCAGGCAATCACAAACATTCGAAAGCATTACAATATTTCTGTAACAGAACCAGGTGGCCAACAATTTGCAACAACGAACTCCAATATAAAATATTTCTCCAACTTGAAGCCGTACACTGTTTATTGTTTCCAAGTAGCACTGGTACTTCAAACTGGCATTGAAGGGAATATGAGCAGAATTCAGTGCGCTCTTACGGATGAGGACGGTAATTTTTATTCTTGTAAAATTCCTTAAAAACTGGTAAAATTAAAGCGACGCTCAAATGAGGAAAAGTCAATGAATCATTAAAAACATTGAGCCTCAAATTGTCCGTGGTTCCTAATTTCTAAGCCCCAGCTTTGCTAGGTTCTTCTTTACACTCTTTAATTTGAAGGTTTCATTTAACGAGGATCAACCTTAGCTATTATCTACGACGGGATAGATGTCTGGCAGATTCATGTGTGCCACACTGAATGACCCTTCACGTTTCGATTATTCTTATAAATTCGGTTGAACTCTTGGTAAATGAAAGGAGGCCTCGCATAATTGGGACTCTCTTTATCTTAAGCGCTTCAGTTCCATAGGGCACTGATCTAACTCTAGGAATCGAAAATTCACCATCGTTTCTGTAATTGTCATTGATCATTCGTGTTCTTACACTTGCCTTTCAGTTCCACTTGATCCCCCGTTTGACATCAAGGGTGTTAATCTCACATCCTGGTGCTTGCTGGTAACTTGGACACCAATACCTCCTACCCGTGCTCAAGGAGTAGTCACAAAATACGAGATCAATTACTGGGAGGATGGAACTTCTCTTGTCAAGACTATCTTGTCCTATTCAAACAACTCCCAAGAGATATGTGGATTAAAGCCATATACAGGATACTCACTAAAGATGTCTGGCTATACAAAGGTTGGACAGGGGCCTCAATCTGTCCCAATAACTGGAATATATACAGACGAATACGGTAAGAAAATAAAACTTTGAATATTATTATATTCCACTGTTTTATTTATCTTTATTGATCTTCCCGGATAATCCATGAGCAGATTGGTGTTCAAAACAAAATACCACTTGAGTTTTTTGATTGGTGTATTTTGTTAATACTCTAAGTAAGTATGTTAATACTCTAAGACCCTGACCAAACGATCAAACATTGCTTGTCAAAAATTTGAAATTCGCTTGTCTAGCAAAATGTTTGACTGCTTGGCCATAACCATCGCTTGTCAAACATATTTTGGTTGAAGCAAGCAAAAATGTTTTGAACTATTATTCAAACTTGTGCAAAATCGTCTTACTTTTGCTTGTCAAGCGATGTTTCGTGACCTGGCCGAGCAGGTCAAACGTTGCTTGTAAAGCAATTCTCAAATGTTTGATGAACAATGTTTGATGGTTTAACCAGAGCCTAACTTAAAAATCTGTCCATTTAATTCTTTTATTGCATTGCATTGCATTGCATTGCATTGCACTTGCATTGCATTGCACTTGCATTGCATTGCACTTGCATTGAATTTCATTGCATCGCACTTGATTTGCATTGAATTGCACTTGAATTGCACTTCCATTGAATTTCATTGCACCGCACTTGATTTGCATTGAATTGCACTTGCATTGCACTTGCATTGCATTGCACTTGCATTGAATTTCATTGCACTTGGTTTTCAGTTCCGTCAAGAGCGCCGTCAATCATTTCTACCGAACACACGAACTCGACATCTATAAAAGTAACTTGGCAAAGCCTTTCTGTTCAATACTGGAGAGGAATACCTTATGGATATAAAGTATTCTACGTTCTGAAGGATCCTTATACTGTGACTGGAACACGAGACAATGTATCCTTTGCACAAGTTAGATACCCTGCTACGCAAATAGAATTAATACAATTGGAAAAGTATAGGATTTATGTTATATGGATGAATGCATTTACTGTTAAAGGCCCTGGAGCTAACTCTACAACGGAGGAACAGAGAACTGACGAAGATAGTAAGTTTTTTTGTATTCAAAACCCTGACCAAAAGATCAATTTCATTTCATTTCATTTCATTTCATTTCAATTCATTTCATTTCATTTCATTTCATTTCATTTCATTTCATTTCATTTCATTTCATTTCAATATATTTCAAGAAACTTACAATTTAATGTCCAAATATAATACTTAGTTAAAGATAAGAACGCTTAAAGTTTTATTATTTTACAAAATCAAGTATCTCTACTATAGTTGCTTAGGATACTCGAAAAGAACTCTAAATAGAGCTTTCGAGCCTAGTGCCCTGGCTTAAAGACAACTCTTCTAAAATAGAAATGAATTTTTAATTCAAAGTTCTGACATAGGCTGGACTGTAGTTAATCTGCCCCCCTTTTCCATGCTGCCTGCAACCTTGCGTAATCCACAAATGCCACAGATGCCGCGGTATTTGTAGCCTGGATACTCTTTTTTGTTATAGTTCCCAATGGTATCAAGGTAATTAACCAATCATATGTGCCAAACTGCCCTAGCTATGCTAAACAGTCAAGGGTGTAATTATCCCTAGCCAATGACAAGGCAATAGGTTACACCCCTGAAATCCACCTCAAAAACCAGGCATATCCTAGGGAGGTCTCTTTTCTTTTACGCATCGTAGTGAGCAGTCCCCAGAACAGCGTATGTAGTATGTAGACGCAGTCCTGTATATATAGAATGTTGTTATTTGATTATCTCTTGCCAGTCTGCACTTTGTGTTTTTCTCCGTCGCACTTCTTTGAAGCAGGGAAAGGGGGCTGATTAAACAATTTTTGTCGTAAATTTGAAATTTGCTTACCAAGCAACATGTTTTACCATTTCAACACCGCAAGCATTGCTGGCTTGTCAAACATCTTTTGTTTTGCAATTTTTTCAATTTCCTTATTTCTGCTTGTCAAGCAATGTTTTTGTAACGTTGCCAAACCCTCGTACATTGCCTTATAGCTAATAAAATTGCTCATGTTTGAAGAATAATGTTTGGTCGTTTGGCCGTGACCTATTAGTAACATAGTTATTGGTGCTCTTTGATATGGAGATGTTTTTTGAAAGTTTTTTTGAAGCAGAGTCTGCTTGTAGCGTTGCTTCGTGACGTGGCGAAAACATTACCTGAAAGGAAAACTTCATTGTTTAATGCTTGATTTTTTGGCCAGAAGCTTACTGTGTTTAATTAAGATTACGTTTACGCGATGCCGACGCAATTTGAAAACGGAAAAAATGTGACGGCAGTAAAATTTTTGCTAGCGTTTACACGATACCGGCACGATACCGTTTCATATTGTACCGGCACATTTTTATGCCGTCTTCGTGCGAACGGGAGGCCAATCCGTAACATTTTTGTTCCATTTTCAAATTTTGCCGGCATCGTGTAAATGAGTCTACGTCCTTTAACAGAAACGATTCAATAGGTATTTGAATTTGCTATTTCTTACCTTTTTTAGCTCCAATGAAAGGCCCATCTGCATTAGCCCACAATAGCAGTTCATTCAGCATCATCGCGAATTGGACTCAACTTGAGACTAAATACAGACTTGGTATACTTTTACAATACAGAGTATTCTGTATGAATCTGAAGACAAAAACAGAAGTAACGTTAGATGTTGATGCTTCTAAAACGTCAGCAGAGATTTCGAACCTTCTTCCATTTCAAAATCATAGTATCGAAATAGCAGGAGTGACGTCAAAAGGAGTTGGTGCACGTGGACCACGCACATTTACTTTGACAGAAGAATACAGTAAGTAATAAAGGAATTATTGTATGAAGTCTCTACCAATCTTGATATGCTACAATACAAAGAGAAGCAACATTGAAAAGTTAGATACAAGGGTATTGTACGGGACAATGCAATACAGTGCGATACAGTGCAATGGGATTGCAAGGGCAATGCAATGCAATTTCAATGCAAGTGCAATGCAATGCAATGCAATGCAATGCAATGCAATGCAATGCAATGCAATGCAAATCAAATGCGGTGCAATGCAATGCAACGCAATTCAATGCAATGCAAGTGCAATGCAATTCAAGTGCAATGCCAATCAAGTGCGGTGCAATGCAGTGCAATGCAAGCACAATGCAAGTGCAATGTAATTCAAGTGCAATGCAATGCAAATCAAATGCAGTGTAATGCAATGCAATACAATTCAATGCAATTCAATGCAATGCAAGTGAAATGCAAGTCAAGTGCAATGCAATGCAAATCAAGTGCAAGTACAATCCAATGCAAGTGCAATTCAATGAAAGTTGAATGCAGATGCATACAATGCAAGTGAAATGCAATACATTACAATAAAATACAAACAAGAATACGAAACTAAAGAATATGGTACAATACAGCACTATACCATACCACGCAACATACAAGAAAGAAAAACAGTACCGCAGAAAAATTTAATGATTCGAAGTTCTGATCGATCTATCAGATGAGATCATCACCTACCAGGTGAGCTCAAGGAGCGCAAACTGCGACTCGTGCAGTAAGCATATGACTCGGTCTTTTATTTCCCACTGTTTTACGAATCATTTTCGAAAAGCTGCCTTATAGCCTTGAATTTTTTTGTACTTTTTCTTTGCTATTAATTTTACGTTTAATTTACTCTTTTCTTAATTCTAGAACCATCACAAGCACCGCTTAATTTTAAGGCTGTCAATATCAGCTCATATGCACTGCAACTGAACTGGTCCCTTATTCCAGATGATTTCAGGCTTGGGATTATTATAGGATATACCATCCTGTATAGAGAGACATCTCTGGGCAGAGATGATTGGAACATGACTGTTGTATATGGAGAGAATACTCTAGGCACAGTGATTAATAATCTAACTGCATATACAGATTACACGCTAAGAATTGCTGGTTTTACAAAAATGGGAAATGGCACATTCAGTAATGAAACCATCGTAAGGACCGAAGAAGATGGTAAGTCAATAAAGACGGAGTTTTCTGAGCCTTCAAGACTGAGTTTTTTCTAAGCCCGAGCAAGTCTGACACACGTGCACATGTTTTAGGTTTAGCTTCCTAGCAATTCTGGCAATGCCTTGTTTTATGTTGGAATAAGGGGGAAATAGGCCACCTTTCTCGTTTTTACTTCCACAGCAATCACGTTGCACTAATTTTTTTCACAAGAACAATTTTATAAGAAGAAGGACCTGGACTTTGTTCAGATTTTAAGAACAAACGTAGAACAAGCTGAGGCTGGCCTTTGCATAAGCCTTGAGAATGTCAGCCAAATATGAAAGTTTAAGACCTTCAGAGTAAATGTAAAAAGCAAGCGAACAAAAAATAAACAAGCATGTTAATTATTTCCACAAATCTACTGTCACTCCTTCATAGACGTGCCAAGTTCATTTCTAAATTTCCTCCTTCTAAGATTCCTCATTCCGCGTAGAAAATAAAAAAGAGTTGGAGAGAAATGTTTCTCTCTTTCTCTGCTTTGTTTTCCAAGGAATATTGGACCTTAGGAGAAGGAAATTGAGTAGTAGACTTGGGGCACATCTATGTGAAACCCTACATTCCCACCGTCTATTTCAGCACCGTATGAACCACCAAGGTCTATAAATGCAAGTGAAATCGGAATCACAGGAATTGTCATCAACTGGTCTGCTCCAAGAAGCTCTAAAGTAAAAGGCGTTATCCGTGGCTATAAAATAATGTATGCTGCAGTATATACGCCATTGGACTTCAAAAGTAATTTGCTGTTGAAGAGAAGGAGGCGAAAGAGATCAGTCATTTCAAAGCCACTGGATTTGAAACAGTATGTTGCGATTTAAATGATCATTACTAGCTTATCAAAACCAATTGATCTACTGATAGTCAGGGCGCTATGGTAAATGCAGCATGCAAAATCTGTGGGCAATGCAAAAAAAATGATTTAAAACAAGCGCAGAAGCTTTTAGATGACAAATCAACTTGTTGGACCTCTTCAAATTACTTATGGGTGTAATCCGGCAGCATTTGGTGCTTTTCCCATATACTTTTCTATATACTTCGAAACCTTGAAAATGGCACAAATTTAAAATCGGTGCATGAAAAATCGAAAACAACAGTCAGAAAGTGCTTGCAGAGTACTTTCAGAACATATTTTGTTTTTGAAATTCGGTCACTCTCCTCCCGAGATATTGATTGGTAAAACTTGAGTGCCCCCCTGGAAGCACGATTAATTTCTCGCCCGCGCAACAATGCAGGGGGGCACTCAAAGTTCACCACTCGATTACTCCGGGTAGGTGAGCTCAAATTTAACAAACAAGGTCTCTTTCGAATGCACTCAATAAGCCTTTTCTGGTAGTAGTTTTAAATTTTTCATGCAATGATTTTGGATTTCAGGCATTTTCAAGATTTTGAATTCAATGAAAAACTGTATAGGGAAACCATAAAATGCTGCTGGGTTACCCTCACAAGTAATTTGGTGATGTCCAACAAGTTGATTTGTCATCTACAAGCTCTTGCACTTGTTTCAAACCATTTTTTGCATTGCCCGCCGATTTTGCAGTCTGACCCCTTGTTTTTGTCCCGTAGCGACCTGACTAATGTTACTTCTTCTTCCCTTTCAGATCATCTGGTAAAACGAGGCAGAATGTCGGAAAAAGAGGCCAGAAAAACATTTCATCAAATACTATCTGCTGTTGAATATTTGCATAAGAAGAAGATTGTCCACAGGGATCTAAAGGTATAAAGAATTCATTCTATCAGTTGATTGTGTAGCGAATTTGTCTTTGAACTGTTAAAAAGTGGGCCTCGTTTCCAGGGATATTCAGGCAAGACATGAACTTTTCTTTCAAATTATCCCTGGGAATGAGGTTTCTTTAAAATATGTTTGTCTTTTTTAGGCTGAAAACTTGTTACTGGACGAGAATAATAACATCAAAATTGCAGGTATGTTGGATTTTTTCTTCAGTTTAAGCGTAGTCTGGTTGCTTAAAATGAAGTCCTGAAGGGTTTTAGGAAGCAGTTTTAGGATAAAAGATATCAACTCTTAGGTTGCTATATCGACTTGCTCAAAGCCTATTCTTATTTGATCCGCGCAGTTGGAAAACAGCACTGTTTGTGTTTGTAACCTCTGCGAGGAAGTACGGACAGAGAAAGAAGGCTCCTTCGCAGTAGCAACAATGTGCTGTCCTCCGCACCGAATGAACAAACAGATAAAAGACATTGAGCAAGTCTAGTATCTGATTGCAGAAGGTTTGACAATTGAGGGACAAGGGTTGTAATTTTATTACAGGATATTATTAATTTTGTAGGTTGGAGTAAGCCAAGGGAAAATCGGAAATTCGCTCCAGACGAATTCATGACAAAATTAAGCCCTGTTCAAACGGAAAAAACACTGTTGTTCGAGCTTTGGCATTTGCTTTTCATGGACTGTTTAACCATTTGGCCTCATCGTAAAAATTACCTGAGAATCTTAATTCGCTCTATTCAATGTCTTTGAAAACTTCAAAAATATTTTGTGTTTGTCGAACAATGTTGATGGCGTAACCAAACTGTTTAAGATTTTGTCTGATAAATGTAAAATGTTTCACAATGTTTGATCGTTTGGCAAGGTCCTTAGTTTGAATTGAAGAAAAACCAAAGAATTCTCAGTGTCATCGTCTTCTCTTAGCTTTTGAAATTGATTGTTACGTCAACGAGTCATGAGTAATTTTACAGAAAAGAAAATGATTAATTCATTAGGCTCTTGATAAGAGCGGGGTTCGAGAAAATTTTTCAAAACTAATTAGCGATGAACACTGATTAAACACCTAAGATTGTGTTGGCCTTTTTGAAAAAAGAAAATAACTTTCAATTTTTGTGGTCTTCCTTTAGACTTTGGCTTCAGTAACACATTTGAACCTGGTTTGAAGCTGAAAACATGCTGTGGTAGTCCACCTTATGCAGCTCCAGAGTTGTTTGAAGGGAAGGAATACAATGGTCCAGCAACAGATGTCTGGGTAAGCAAACTTTACTTAACATAATCCCAGTTATTACTGCTACCACCTTAAGTTGTTGTCCTTGTACGCGAGGGGCATTTCACTCTGCGAAAAAGCGTACGAGATTCCTATTAAAACAAGAGGACTTTCAAGGGATTTCCAAGAAAACAATAGGACTTGCAGCAAAGGTGTACGAGACTTCCAAGGAGTGAATCGCTCCTCGCTTGTACAGACGCAGTTCAAACAGAGGTTCCGTTATAACGACTTGCTGCTGTTGTTGGTCTAGATTCAGTGAACGGAAACTAATACACTTGCAGTAGGTTAGACGTATTACCGGAGTCCCTGTTATCGCCCATCAAACCGAGACTTAAGCTGTGGCTAAACTAGGAGACATGTCGCGCACGTCGTATTCGCCGTGTCTCCTAGGGTGGCTCAACATGCGAGTGACAAGTGAGTAACATGAATTGCGACAACAAGAAATGCTTCTGTTGTCTCCAAGTGTCCCAGAAACATTTGCGTGTCTCTCGCTACAAATTTTATCGCGCGCTACAAAGTCTCCGAGGTGGTTAAACTGGGAGACATCGAGGAGACATGTCACGTGCGGTAATGTCGTGCGCGATAATGTCGTGCGCGGCATGTCTCCTTGTTTAGCCAGACCTTTTACACTAAAACGAGATCGCTCAAACTGGTTGTTAGTTTCAGTGTCCAGCAGTTGAACTCAATAGCGATTACTACGACTCCGGTAATAAGTCTTGTAGAAGGTCTTAAGTGTACCTTATTTTGCCATTATTTTGTCACTATTCAAATGTTGCCCTATGTTATCCAAAGCTTTCCTTTTACAATCAATAGCAATAGCTCGTTTTAATTTCGTATTACTTTTTTCATAGAGCATGGGTGTTGTACTATACATTCTTGTTTGTGGCACGCTGCCATTCGATGGAAAGACATTGCCAGAATTAAAGTCGAGAGTCATGGCTGGAAGATTTAGGGTTCCATATTTTATGTCTTCAGGTAGGTTAAGGTACATCTTTATAATTTT
>JAADKT020018240.1:0-11290 GCA_011763395.2 Chrysaora chesapeakei
CAGATTTTGTGGCCGGTACCAGGGCCAAAATCGATTTGACGGTCGAGATTCGAGGAAATTCGATTTGGGGCCTGGGGACGAGATTGGTCCGTTTTCAGTTACTGTTTTTCCACAAATCTCTTATCTGTTATTATATCTCTATCTGTCATTTAGCGAGTCTAGTATTTTTTGAGCGTCCAGCAGTTGAACTCAATAGCGATAACAAGCTACGGCTCAGGTAGTTTAGAGCAAAATGAATAATAACTTGAAACATTGACTCATACATACCACATTATTCTTATTTTTGTTTTTTTCGACGCCAGTTCCGTTAGAATTTGATTTTGAATTTCCATTAGCGCTGTAGCCTTCATTCTTCGTAGTCTGTTCAATTACAGATGATTCTAGAAGTGAATTAATAAACGTAGTGACTAAATAGCGTTTGAATTTTGTGTTGAACCCCCGCCCAAGCAGGTAGGGGTTAAAACTGGAGATTCACGGGGCTTTTTATCAGGGTAATCGTCGTTAAAAATTGGGCTTCTCACCATACTGATCATAGTGGGCTGGCTCAGGCTCACTTGAGTTCGTTCAACCAAGGTGATGTCTCACCGGCACGGGAGTGAGATCTCCCCTGGGTGGGATAGCCCAATTTCCATAGGAACGCAATCTTATTACCACATACAAGTCCCTAACAAACTCCAAAATTAAGGAGTAACCCCCTGGGATAAATAAGGACAGCAACTTAACGAAATCAGTAGAAATATTCAACTAAATCTCAGCTTAGCTATCATAATACTAGCCGATATTCGGAACACCAGAAAAGTCTTATTTGCTAATAACGAAACCAGCAGCAGCTAGTTTATGCACAATGTTATTGCTTGGGTAATATTGTGGTCATACTTCAAGCATTACTGAGAACTGGTGGTTTGGAAATAACAATTCTCTAAACCAGGTTTTTCTTCGCCTGTCTGTTTTCAGAGCTTTGCTTGCCCACACTGAGAATTTCAAATCAATTCCTTATACATATTCATTAAATTTTTATTCCTATATTAGTCGCAAATCAAATAATATCCACAGAAGGCATGAACAACTACCCCTAATCTCTATAAGTTATTCAGCTTCCCAAATAGCCAAAAGCAATTCAGACACTAGAATACTCTACACTCATCTTTTTTTATAAGAAACTATGCTCTGAGCCATATATTAGGGAGCACAATTGGTACAGCAAAAGTTTCTTGCAGAGTTTCTTAACTAAAAATTTAAAATTTCGGGAACTTCGTGAAATAATGGTTTTATATGAAATATCATGTTCTAAGCAGTCAAAGATAAGGACATTTTCCGGAACTTACCGAAGTATGATGGTTTTTGGGGATTTTTACGTAAAAATTACAAAACTCACATCAGAAAATAGAAAGCTGAATTTAAAAGCGGAATTTTGAAATGTCCCAGCGATCTTGATTACCCCCTCCGTACACAGAGACACTCTAGCGCGACAATCATGGGGACGAGGTTGGGTCTAGGATAATGCATCTGT
The DNA here is from genome assembly GCA_011763395.2 of Chrysaora chesapeakei. Taxonomy (NCBI): domain Eukaryota; kingdom Metazoa; phylum Cnidaria; class Scyphozoa; order Semaeostomeae; family Pelagiidae; genus Chrysaora; species Chrysaora chesapeakei. The sequence continues at coordinate 1,511 of JAADKT020018240.1, forward strand.
CTACTGAATATCAAAAGAACATGCTCAAATTTACCGTGGGGAGTCAGTCCGTCAGCCGCACACAGCTTTACAGTATAAAAATTTCTTATGCAAATCACGCTGTTTATTAAATTGCCGCACTAAGCCCAAAACAGCCACACGAAGCTTAGGAACTCAATTTACATGAAGCTTTTCTCCCGAACAAATACTGTGAAACCCTTGTATGTACGTCACCTGTAAGTAAACTTGCAAGCAAATTGCAAGCAAAGCAGTAGTAAAAACCGCCAACAAATTTCTAATAAACAAAAAGGAACGTGGATTGCAGAGAAGGGGCATCAAAAAATTTTTCATGCAATTTCTTAAAATAACGTTTTAATACAACTTTTACTGTACGGTGGTAAAGACCTCTCTAATAAAATCAATAAAAATATACCCGAGTTGACTCTAAATTTCATCCACAAAACTGGTCGGTTTGGTAAAGATAATTTCAAACATTTGTTTTGTGCTACAAAGAAATTAAGTCCTTTTGTCCTTTTTAGTTTGTTTGTATTTTTCAATAATATGCTTTTGGTAGTTGTACATTTAGTTGAAATTTAGTTTTAATTTAGTTGTAGATTCTTTATGTTAATGGCTGCGGGGTAGACTTTGTCTTTTAATCCTCGTGGTATCGTCCTAGTAGTGTTGTAAAGAATTTACTATTTAGTGTCTTAAGTAATTCGTTTCTGTAAAAGTTTTAATTGAATATGAAAAAAAAGATAAAAAAAACATACCACGGTCGGTTGCTTCACTGTCTTCTCGAGAAGCATCTATTTGCTTGCTAGGAGTGCATCCCATACTATGCCCCCATCCACTTCAACGTAACTGCCAAGCAGCAAAATCAACCAATCACTGACTAGTTAAGATAAATTTCTGGCCTTCCTTGGCGATAGTATCAGCCAAACCACGTGTATTGATGTCTTTGGTCTCCTTGATAAGCAATCGGCATCAGAAGAACACACGGTGATAAAGTTCACAATTCAGCATGATAAATGGTTTGACTTCAAGGAGTGGAGTGCAAGTTCTTGAAACGACTTTAAGGGCGATATTGCTGAATAAAAAAAGAAACATTGCGAACCGATTATATTACACAGCTTATTTAAGCTATCGTGTGGCACATTCGACCACGAGCTGCGAAGTCTTGGGCTCAAGCCAAGGCCCAGTCATACCACAGACTTAAAAAATGGTACTCATTGGCTCTCTGCTTAGTTCTTAGCATGAAAGGTTAGGAACGAGAGTAAGTAGTCTTCGGATCAGGGATTGAAGAGCACCAACCCCTACCTTCAAGGGTAGCAGCTATCGATAGAGCCTTCGCATCGCCTCCGACTACTGTCAGCCTGCTTACAGTACGTATTGATTTACTTACATTACACAGAACCGGTCCCAAAGGGGACTGTTCCCGATCTGGTACAGATAGGCCTCCCGTTCAAATGGGACTTGTTGGGCCCGTACTAGTTGGGATCTGCTATTAATCTGAGAACGCTTCGTAAGCGATCCCTGTATGAAGTGTTTCCGTTTGGGTCCCGTGTAAGCAGGTTATAACGGCTCAATTTTTTTTAAAGCGTTCCCAAACAAGTATGGATAAAAGAATAGAACAATACAGACCAACCAAGTCACGAGCAAATGGGAGGCCTACTTTACTAGTTTGGGAACAGTACAAATTGAAACTGTTCTCGTCTAAACAGGAGCAAAATGGTACTGCACCTTTGTATACGCAAGGTCTACCCGTACAAAACTAATACGTAGTAGTTCAAAGTAGTTAGCCGTAGTAGTTAGCCGGCATGGTAATAGACCTTTTCAAAGAGGTCTAGGTCCGCGTGATTTTTCTGGAAAATGGTAAAAATTCACAGCAAGGGAATCCTCTCCATGTGCAACGACGAGGGGGGGGGGGGTAGCGGTTGTTTCAGGAGATGTACTGCAGCAAATTTCAGGTTAAATTCGAATAAAAGTGAAGGAAAGGGTTCAAGTCCCCCCATATCTGCTCAAGGAGGCATGTTATTAAGTATTTTAAGTATATTATTATTTGTGAGTTGCTTGCATCTTGCTTCTTGAATTCTTGCAGTTATTTTCAGCATCTATTGTTGCAGATTCCTTTACTGGAGTTGAGAGACAAATTTGCTGCAGTACCTCTCCTAAAACGACCGCAGTTCCGGTCGTTGTACGCAAGGAGGATTCCCTTACAGGAAGTGTCTACCATTTTCCAGAAAAAGGTAGCGCTGACCCAGCCCTCTTTTGAAAAGGTCTATTGTGCGGTTAAGAGCTGTTAGCAGTTGTAGATTCAAACACAGATTCAAATCAAATCAATTAGAATCGAAATCGTTTGTCAACGTAGGTAGTATAGATAAGGGTTGCTAGCATTTGTAAACTCAACAACAGGTTGAAACAAATCAAAATTGTCTGCATGGCCTATAGATGCGAGTTATTAGCAGTTAAAGCAGTTGTAATTCAAACATAGGCATAAACAAATAAAAATTAGATTCAGTAGGTATAGACAACAATAATTAATCCGTGTATAGTTTCGTTAGTTTGCACAAGCGATATTTGTATTATGCTTGTTAAGAGAACTAATCAAAATGAAATTTCCCCTCGAAATTTTTCAATTAAAATAAGATAAATACAAGTCTTGTATGTTTGATTATTACGTTTTATGTATATACATGTTTTAATAAAGAAACTGGTTCAGGAAAGAACCTAGTTCTGGAGACCAAAAATTCTGAGAAATTCGTAGATACAAATTAAACATATCTGAATTCGAAGGCTATATTTTCAGTAATATTACCAATAAATCGTTACAATCGAACTTTGTGTTTTCATATTACACTCTTTTTTTATAAGAAACCCGTTTATAAGAAACTCAGTACTGAGATCAATATTGGTTAAGAAACTTTCAGTACTCGACCCGAAATGATAGGTAACTCAATAGTCTTTAGAGTTGAGTATAGCATCGAAAAACGAACTTCTGTTACACCATAAGTGTCTATTTTTACAAAAAAACAGCTGATGTAAACGTGAATTGTATTGTTTCTTCTATTTGTCAAATTAGAGTGTCAATTACCTGTTTGGCACTAAAAAAATTTGATCCCTAAGAAACTGCTCAGTACCAAAATTGTCCAAAAACTAAGAAACTTTGAGTACTGAAAAAAAATCTTAGTTTCTTATAAAAAAAGAGTGTATGTTTTTGTATTGCTGTTTTTTATTTTTTCTTTCAAAATGAGTCTTTGGTCTGAGCTGTTGCTGTAGTTCCTCGAGTCTTTAACAAAATGAGGCTGAAAGTTCCTTATACTGTTGCTTGTTGTGACATGTGTTTGAATAGTAAATTTTTACATCGAATCGAGTAAAATTTGCTTTGTCTCCTGACTTATTAAGTTTTTGGGGGAAGTAAGTTGGGAAACATGCTGTTTTATATGTCATTTAGTTGTGTAAGCCGTCCTTTTTCTCGAGAAAATATATTCGCAGTTTTTCATTCGAGCGTCGATGGTTTCTTAAAATTCCTAAATTTTTGGGAATTTTCAGCCTCCAGTTTCTTATAAAAACCTGTTTGTTGTATGCTAAAGTTTTTTCGCGAAATTAAGCTACAATCGTTCATTGTCTTATCAGGATAATTAATTAGACACTTAGTTAGCTAGTTAGTTAACTAGTAAGTTAGTTAGTTAGTTGGTCAGTTAGTTAATTAGTTTGTTAGTTAGTTAGTTTGTCAGACAGTCAGTCAGTCGGTAAGTTAGTTGGTTAGTTAGTTAGTTAGTATAGTCAGTTTGTTAGTTAGTTACAAAGCAAGCAGGCTTTAGTTATTTAGTTTGTTACTTGGCTAGTTAATTTGATAATCTTAATAAGTTAGTTATTCAATTAATCAGATAGTCAGTTAGTTTGCTAGTTTCTTTAACCAAAGTTTTTGTAACAAAATTGCATCAAAAATAAGAAACTTTGGTGACTGGCTAGGCTAAAAACTAGGTTTCTTTTAAAAAAAGCACGTAAAAAGCAAGATTACCTTGTTATAAAAGCGATCCCTTGATTTTTCTTCTGTCAATGATCCTTGTTTTTCAGCATTAGTTTATTTCATCGAGTGTTCTTTCTAACACAACACGGCGACTGGGAATTTCTCAACTGCAACCTGAAAAGAATGCAAATAGCTATTTCAGTCATCCATTATTCATCACATAGTAACTAAGCTTCGATTCCATATGCTAGGCAAAGTAATGCAGATTAGGCGTTAGCGTTGTTCTAACAGACAGGCCTTAGAAAACTTCATTGCCTTATCAGAAAAAGTAGAAAATCATCAAAAATAAATCTATTCGGCTATTTTTAGCATTTTGTATATTACATCTGATTTAAACCCGGCTTTCAACAAGATTTTTTTAAGTCAACTAAAAGAAGATAATGGAATTACGCATTCTACTTTAATCAGCTAAGACCTCACCAAGAGAGCGGTAAATTCGCTTCCCAGAATTCTAACGACCTTTCCGCTATGTTTTTCGTAATCAAGGTCAAACTCTTGTTATTTTAGTACTATATATGTAAGGTGGGTACCTGGCCTAAGGTACCGAAACGCATGCAGTTAACATATACAGTAAATCCTCGAATAAGCCCCCACCCTCGAATAAGACCTCCCCTCGAATAAGCCCCCACAATAGAGCGAGAAATTGTTAATAAGCCCCCCTCGAATAAACCCCCACCCCTGACATATTGGTTAGCCTTTTGAGTCCATATTGATACTTTGTCGAGTTATGACAGAAAAACGCATTCACTAAGTCGATGATAAATCATGCTTTTGTGAATAATTTAATTAGCCATCCCCTTGTTTAAGCCCCCATTTCGAATTAGCCCCCCTCGAAAGTAATGAAAAATAATTAAGCCCCAGGGGGCTAATTCAAGGATTTACGGTATGTACAAAAATGTTTCTGTTGTTTCTTGCAACTTTGAAATAAATAGCATCAGTGTTCTTACAAAATTGTCCTTAAAAAAGAGTATACAGTATACTAGTGCTGATAAAGTTATTAGCAAAAAAGTTTCTTATCAGACACATTTTCTGATATGGCGACGTGAATAGATATTATGTTTAAATCTGTGCTGTCAAAATGTGAAATCGCAGATACAAATGTGTAAAGATCTTGCTTTATACAAATTTGGAGTGAAAAACTCATGTTCGAAATTATAAATTATTAATAAGCAGACAGTTACCGAGTTTAAAATTAGCTCGGTCGGGTTTAAATATTCTTCAGCTATACTTAAAAACGTCAACGCCGACATTAGATATTCGCAGATTTCTGGATAAGCGTCAGAATTGATATCTTTTCCCTATCGGAACTCTGTTTTTGGGAAGGGATAGTCCATTAAAGGAAAAAGTTAGGTACACTCATTTTTTTTATAAGAAACCCATTTATAAGAAACTCAGTACTGAGATCAATATTGGTTAAGAAACTTTCAGTACTCAACCAAAAATGGTAAGAAACTCGCAGGTAAGAAACTCGCAACTTAAAAATTTTGATTCTAAGAAACTGCTAAGAAACTTTCAGTACCAAATTTGTCCGTAAACTAAGAAACTTTGAGTACTGACCAAAAATCTTAGTTTCTTATAAAAAAATGTAATCATGCAAGATAACAATCTCTCAGTTCTTCTCTTAGCTTAGCTATAGGAGGAGAGGTCTTGTTCTGCCACAGAAGTGGTACCGTTCGCTAGACAATAGTTAAGCAGTTAAGTGAATGATAGCTACCTTTGGCTGTGAATTTGGCAAGGAGCATTTCCCTGCTCGAAAAGACGTAGCTACGAAATTCCAGTTAAAACAACAGGGTTTCCATGAAAACAATACAGATCCCTGCAGAGGGTGTACGAGATTCCAAGGAGTGAATTTCCCCTCGGAATTAGGTTCTTCAACTGTATCGAATTTTTTAGGTAACAACCATGCACGCATCCGGCAGGAATGGAAAATTCCGTCGTTCCGTCAAGATATTTGTTGGGACTATTACGTAGCTGTCAATCATATATGGACTTTTGAACTGAGACCGCGTGTTCAGTTGACACAAGTTCTCAGTTGTGATTTAACGAGTCGAAAAGAAGGTTGTTTTTCAAATATTTTTTGTTATTAGGCTTGCTGATATTTTATAAATTGTTATGTTCTGTTATTGAACTTGCTCGTCTCTGATTTATCAACACGATTTACCCTCAAGAACGGTCTTAGGACCAAACATCACAATAATATTGGTAGAATTACAATTTTTGCAACATGTAATGCGGACCCGGCTGTTCCGTGATCCACAGGACGATGGAGGTGAAAGTGAAATGGTGTATTTAGCGCCAATGGCTAATACACTTTTCTTTCAATAAGCAACTGGACTTTGTTTAGTATTCCAGCCTTCACAGAATCATTGGTACTCCCTAAAACCTCTTCTTTTGTCTCTTTTTTGGCTTTTCAATGTAATTGACAAATTTGCAAAGATATACTGTATAAAGAAAGCTACCTAACCAAAATTTTTAACAACATCTCAAGCCCTAATTGCTTTTTGACCAGATACTTATAAAAAAAAATAAGTATATCTCAGCAGTAGGCTAACTAATCAAGACCTCAACGTTGTCTGTGACGCTACCGCAGCTAGGACTCGAACTCCATTGCTAAGCTGTTGACACAACAAGCTAGCTGAATTAGACCGCGACTCCATAGCACCCTAGCAAGTTAGGCATTTTTCAAGGTCTTTGACAAATAGCTCCAAACGTAACCAAAAAGCCACAAGATAAAACAAAAGCGCCTGCTTAATTTCCCTCAATACAAGGTGTTAAGAAAGATTACCCTGAATATTTTCATCCATTAAAAACAGTAAGCTTCATTATCTTCTTTTTTCACATAATATTGAATTTCATGATAAGTTCAAAGGAATGGTTTGGTTTTGATAAGTAAATCAAATAAAATTCCGTTAAGAAAAACAACAGGGTTGTTTATGGCCGGTTCGGTTAAGTTGTTTGGAGGCGAGGTTCGAATGACGGAGTGAGTACAGATGTTGTTAACAAAAACTGCATTAGATTTCTTTCTGGACTTGGGGTTAGCCAGACATCCAGTGCTAGAGGAGGCAAAAAGACCGTTTGACGCACAAAGAAATAAGGGTGTTGTTTAAAAAAACTAGCCAAGTCGTATCCTGCGAATTGAAACTTCAGGAAATTTCTTAGTTGGTGAATTTTTCTAATTTCATGAAGTTCCAAATCCAAAGTATTCCAGCACTGTCTGCAAATTCATATTTCATCAAATTTTCATTGCCAGTTATTACTACCATACTCCACAAATATTTGGCTAAATAATACACTTGAGGGACACAAATATTGCAGACTTTGACCTAAATCAATTGCAGTGCAAAGAAGGCATGATGAAGTTATATTTCTCTACATTTAATGTAATAATTTATTCCAATGACTCCTCGTAGATTTTGGAAAATTTGTCAACATGTGCCATTCATTCAAGCATTTTTGATTGCTCTGGAATAGAGCAATTATAGTTATAGAAGCCCCTGAGCTGTCATAGATTTGTTGTTTTACACGCAGTTTTTTTATACGCAACCGCTTATAAGCAACCAAGATGTAGAAGGCCTGAAAGTTTAAGCAACGTATAGTACCACAGGAAAAAACCTTAGCAACTTTTTGAATTTTTTATAATTTATATCACTGCAAGCAATCAAGGATTGATCAAAATAGAAGCTTTTTCCATTCATTTTTCGTAAAAACTCGCATATAAACGGAGTGTTTCTAGTTAAGTGAGGCATTTCATTGAGGGGTTTCCGTTTAACTTTCAATACAAAGTCTCAAATGGTAACAATACCAGCAGGGAGAAATAATTCCAGTCATTTTATGTGCAATGTTAGATTTTGCTGTTTTTCTAACCTTTACGGGCAAAAAAGATACTGTTAAAATTAAGTAACTATTAAGCAACTTTTGCTACTAAAAGGTGGCCATAAAAGGTCCAAAAATAAGCAACTTTTAGAACTAGGGCCGAGCGAAGTTGCTTATAAAAAAACTGCGTGTATTTTTTTCACTTTGGACTAGGGCCACTTTTAGCCGCTATATAAGGACTGCAAAGTTGTTGTCTTCCTAAGTGGGCATTTATTCGTGTTGCACACCATTATGCTACAGCCCTCAAGAGGTAGAGTGGGCCGTGGGGGTAATGTAATCATGTTGGTACTTTAATGGGGTTTTAGTGGGAATCATTAAGAGAATTAAGATTTTTGCGGACCCCTTCACAGCCCGGGCCCTGGACCTCTGACCCTGCCAGAGCCCCTCTTGATGGTACTGCAGCTGGCAATCTGTTCAAATACCCCCAAGTGACCTCAAAATTGCTGTCATTGACTATGTCCTGGCTATTTCAACTTGATACTTCAAAGAACTGCTTCTCATTAAGGTTGTGTCAAGATTTCAAAATAGCCAGAAAATCCTCTAGATTAAACTGTGAAATCAAATCAGATTTACCAAACAAGTTCATGTATAGGTCCAACTTATGGTAAACCACTGTTGTAAATATTAATGAAATAAATTATGCTTAATGTTGTGGTTATATGAATAATTAAAAGCTTTAAGGTTACTATTTAAGGATAAACTGCAATTATCATGTTTTCAAGTATAAGATATGACAGGATAATAGACAAGGGTGGTCTCGAGTCTGTCTGGGTGGTCTACAACAAGGTGCTCCTTTCGAAATTACATAGTATAGTTTCTATAGCTCTTATTAAATGCCTTCGCTCAAGGATAACCATAAAAATGGCAAAACAGACAGTCTAGACTTGTTAGCTTGTAAAAGTTTGTGCAACTCTCTGCTTACAACAACAACAACAACCCTTTTACAACAACAACAACAATGTACTGAAAATTGCTCGAACAGTAGCTCAATAGTTCTGATATTGGTATGTGCTGCCCAGCATATGGGTGGGTTTCCCCCAGGGGCAGGAGTTGCCTGGTAAAATTTCAAAGGGTAGAAACTGCAAAGAAATGCAATAAACAAAGGGTTGCAGTGCTGTGGTCCAACCCAGCAAACTCATTGCGTAAGGAGAACAGTAAGGTCTGGGTCTCAGCCCCACCCATGGTAGAATCACAGCCATGGTAGGGTCAATAATGGGGATTGCAATCAATTAGCCTTTCAGAAATTGCAGTTATCCAAAATAGCTGTATAATAGTTTTAGGTTTTTGATTCAGGTCAATTAATTAATTAAGGTATCTATTTGGTTTTTACAACTTTGTTTTCAATATTTGGAACCCTTTTTCATTTTATGCCAACTTAACTCAACTAGCGTCCATGTCCTCTGTTTTTTTGTGGGTCAAAAAATATTTTTCATCAATAATAGCTGGGTAGTTATTTAGGTGAAAAAAGAAAATAAGCATCCAATGTATGAACCGAGGGGTATTTCACTCCTCAAAAAAGCGTACGAGATTCCTATTGTAACAAAAGGATTCTTGGAGGATTCTTGCAAGATTCCTATGAAAACAATAGAGATTCCAGGTGAGGGTGTATAAGATTCCAAGGAGTGAATTGCCCCTAGCTAGGAACAGCAGTTGAAAGACATGAGCTTTGTACATTTACAAATAGTTTTCTGCTATTGGTCAAGTGTGCATTAAGGGAGCATCTAACCCAATTTGAAAGAAATTTTGCCACCTTCAGTTGGAAGTTGGTTTTTTTCATTTGTTTTTAACCAGCTGCACATCTCAGGGGACACTGTCTGCTTCCGCACAAGTTTAAAATCTAGCCCCCAAACTTTTTGTTCAAAGCTGAGCAAAAGGATAATCACTGTATTCAAGAGGGC
>JAADKT020018351.1:0-11289 GCA_011763395.2 Chrysaora chesapeakei
GTTTTTATCGAGTCAGTTCTCCCCCTCAAACTTCATCTACTTCTTTTCTACACACAACATTTTCAAATCTCCACAGTTTTATTCTGAATTTCATGATCTTCTTCATAGGGACACAATTCTTCCTTTCATTGTTTATGTATTTGCTGCTCTTGAAAGTTTCTCTATTTTTATCGAGTCGGTTCTCCCGCTCAAACTTCATCTACTTCTTTTCTACAGACAACATTTTTCAATCTTCACAGTGTTCTTCTGAACTTCATGATCTTAATAGTGACACCATTCTTCCTTTTATTGTTTATATATTTGCTACTTTTGAAAGTTTCTTTGTTTTTATCGAGTCGGTTCTCCCGCTCAAACTTCACTACTTTTTTTCGACAGCCAAGATTTTTAAATCTCTAAAGTGTTCTTCTGAATTTCATGATCTTCTTCATAGGGTCACTATTCTTCCTTTCGTTTTTTTTTATTTGCTGCCCTTGAAAGTTTCTTTGTTTTTATCAAGCCGGTTCTCCCGCTCAAACTTCATCACTTTTTTCTACAGCCAACTTTTTAATATCTCCACAGTGTTCTTCTGAGTTTCATGATCTTCTTCAGAGAGACACCATTCTTCCTTTCATTGTTTATGTATTTGCTGCTCTTGAAAGTGTCTTTATTTTTATCGAGTCGGTTCTCCCTCTCAAACTTCATCTACTTCTTTTTCTACAGCCAACATTTTTAAATCTCCAAAGTGTTCTTCTGAATTTCATGATCTTCTTCAAAGTGACACCATTCTTCTTGCAAGTTTTTTGTTTTTTATCGAGACGGTTCTCCCACTCAAGCTTCATCTGTTACTCTTTTTCAGCCACCATTTTTTATCCTCACAGTGTTCTTCTGAATTTCAAAATCTTCTTTGTACTGACACTCATCTTCCTTTCATTGTTTATTTATTTGTTGTTCTGTCAAGTTTTTTGGTTTTCGTCGAGACAGTCTTCAATTCAAAGTTCATTTGTTCCTTTTCTTCAGCCAACATTTTCCGGTCTTCAATGTTTTCTTCTTAAATTCAAAATTTCTTCATAGTCACGCTTTTCTTCCTCTCATTGTTTATGTATTTGCAAGTTTCTTGGTTTTTGCCAAGGTGGAGACTTCATTTTCTGAAGTTCGACTTTTTAGCCGCCTTTTTTTGTGTTAAGCAAAGCTAGCTAATTTTTGTTCTTGATTGTTGCCTTTTTAGCCATGTTTTCTTCCTGAAATAGATATCAGCATCGAATTTTCTTTTTCTTAATGTTCGTCCACACTATCCATTTGTAAGCCAATCAAATAGTATCAACCATCAAGTGATTTTCTTACCGAATATTGTACCCATCTGCGTATAACTTGATCTGTATGAACAAATAAATCTAATTTCTTGCTTGCTCACTTCTTATGATAATCATATATTGAATGCATGCATGATTCAGCAGCTTCTTCCATTTCTTCTTTCTCTTTCAAGGCTTGTCTTTTTTCGACCAGCATTTAGTTTTGCTTACCTTCTTTGAATAAATTGAAATTTAGTTTTCTTTTCTTCATGCCTTTACTCTTATTAAGTAATTTTCTCTCATCTAAGCAGCTTGCTTCGTTATTTCTTCTCTTTCGTTTTTCTCGAACCTTCTTTCTATCATCAGTCTTTTCTCATGGTTTAGATTCGTACCAATGAAACTATGAAGAAACGATCAAAGAATTATGTTGTTAAGTGCTCGGTTAAGTGAACGTACTTGCTATAGAATCTTTGCTTGTTTATAGTGAAAATCTGTGCTTGTTATATATGAACGTACTTACTTATTCTTCCTATAAATTTAATTCTCCATTCTTCCAAAGTTGCCGTATATTTCTATCTCTCTTTCTTTTCACTTGCGAACTAAACAGTCAATCGGTCAGTCGAATTACGCCTCTTGATAAAGTCACGCCTCTGATTCCATCATTTTTGAATGCCTCTGTAAATAGCTTTGGTATGTGGCCGGCCCTGGACATATCAAACTCAATAGTATTGTCTGCACTGCGAATGGCTTTCTAACAGAATGTTGCGCTCTTCTTATTTATGCCGTGAGTTTTGATTGTTACATCATTTCAATAGTCCATTATCTGTGACGTCACAAAGAAGGCTCTCATGGTTTGATATCTTCCAAATTGAAACTTTGTTTTTTTTGTAGCGCTTATTTCAAATTTCAGTAACGTTGAGAATAAGCAAATACAATTAAACTTTGCAACATTCGATCGTAATTTTATCTTGGGAATAAGAAATTCAAAAATACCGATTTGATGTTGGTGAACGATTTGTGTTACCAGCGTACTGTTCGTTTCAATTATTGCGGACCTATATCTAGATTACAATAGGATAATAAATAAATAAAAACGTAATTAGTGTCTCTGCCTAATATTATTAGTAGCAGTCGAAAATTAAATCTAGGGTTATAGTTTCCTTTCTGGCTAATGAACGAAGTGCGATGGCTGGCGTCGACAGAATTGTTCAGTTAAATCCTTAATTTTAATCCTGTCCCATCGAAGAAAGTTGTTTAAAACTCATTTTGGATCGTCTTTGCCTTCCGAGAAATTTTTATTCATTGGGGAAGGCTGCAGAATAATGTTTCAGAAATAAAGCTGTACCGGAATTCGGGCCGGAATTTTCATTTTCTCCAAAATTCGGCTCCGATCTTGAAGATTTTTAGCTGGATTTTTGCCTGAATTCGTGAATAGGAAATAGACATTGATTTTTCATGTCTAAAACGAAATTTAATTGTCCAACAGTATAGTTGATTTTGCGCAATAAACAGTAGAGATTATAGAGAAATGTAATGCACAACTCTGTAAATAGTGTCTGCAACGCTGTTTAACAAACTTGCCTTGGTGACTTGGCAAAGAATTTTGGATAAGATTGCAAACTGCGTTTGTAACTTGCGAATCCAAAGGTTTTGGGAACAAATTCAAGTCCGTTACCGTGCAATTGAATCCTAAATTTTAGATCAAATCTTATGACCTCGCACAAAGTTTTTTTTCATGTGGAATAATTTTGTTTCAGGGAGATATTCCAGCCGCAAGATCAATCTTAGCCCTTGCATTTCAAGCGAACTCCAATAGTGAAGATATTTGGTTGGCTGCTGTTAAGTTAGAAAGTGAAAACAACGAAGATGAACGTGCGAGGTATTGAAAAACAATATCATTCTTTCTTTTTGCTTGTAAATTTCATTATTGTCATATTAGCTATTTTTGTTTGTCACAGTTGTGCACACTTTCTGTCCATTCAAGAATGTTGTAGGCCTCTTCTTGCCATTCCAGTGTGTTTTAGGCCTCTTCTTAGAATTCAAGACCGTTATCTGGCTCTTTTAGCCATTCAAGAATTGTATAAGTTTGTTTTTGCCATTCGAGAATGTCGTAGGTCTGTCTCAGCCATTCAAGAATGTTGTAAGCCCCTTCCAGGCATTCTTGAACGTGAAAGTCCCTTCTAGCCATGTAAAATGTTTTTGGCCCTTTCTAGCCTTTCAAGAACCCTGTAGGTCTCTTTTTGCCATTCAAGAATGTTTTAGGACTCTTGTGTTAGTTACCTCTTGTTTTATTTGTTTCTTTGATTCTTCCAGTATTAATAATTATTTCTTTAAATTTTCAGACGACTGTTACAGAAGGCAAGAACAAGCGCACCAACTGCTCGTGTAAGCATTACATTCTTTTGCAGTCTCGAGTTCCAAAATGTCCACAAGTTATATGTATCTTGTGGATCTTTTCAATGATAAGATTTTTCTTTGGTCTTCATTTGCGTTGATGGACGTAAATAAACATGGAGATATTTTTATCAAAATCTTTTTAACAATTTCCGCCCATCGCTTTAAGCTTCATATTTTGGAAACTTGTTAAGTTGCCACCTGCCATGTGCATTACTACTCAAGTCTGATGCCTGAAGTCTAGCTGTACTGGTAAGCTCTGAAGTTGGGCGAAACCTGCCTGTTGCCAACATTCTGAGGTGTCAGTGGTTTTCTTATACTTAGTCTTGATATACAACTACTCTCCGGGTTGTCTTACAGTTGTTACTTGAGGGCGTCTAATAGCACTTGCTTGGCGGTTTCTCTCTTTGGTTATGTTATTGACTGCACAAACCTCTTTCACATCCCTTGAGAACTATTATACATACCTACTGTTGCAACTTTTGATTTCAGCTCTTGCAATTTAAGATCTTGTTATGAATTCTACATTCAATATACAGTCTGTGTTAAAATTTTTATACATTCGGTATAAAGTGACAATATTACTAATAATTGCTCAACAGAATTGCAATAGGAGAGGACATCATCACTGGACCGTCATTCAGTTTTCATGGGCATTTTAAATTCCCATTATTGTTTCCCGTTACAGTTACAACAAGTTTAATATCAAAACTAACCATTACGTGACGTGGTGAGAAGCTTCATTCTTTCATTGCAGGTATATATGAAATCAGTTCGACTAGAATGGGTATTAGGAAACATCATTCAGGTATTACTGTGTTCATTGTCGTTTCCCTTTTCTTCGATTACCTTTGTAATTTTCTATTTTCAAAATAAATTGCAGTAATAGTTAGTGTTAAATGAATAAAAGTGATTCTTTATATTTTGTTAGTGCTTTTAGCAAGTGATTTTGACGTTTTTTTCAAACATCTTTTTTGGCTTCTATGCCTGATATAGCATTATTTTCAGTTTCAATCCTGTTCTGCAGTTATCTCTCCGAGTTCTTTTATTGAAATCTTTCGCATTTCCCGCTGGCAATAGTGTTTTCAACATATTGCTAGAGTTGTATTATTGCTGTTTTGGTATGCAACAAGGTTAACTCATTGTTTAGTCCAAAGTTTATGTTGCATTGCACCTTGCTTGTTCCCTTATACACCACCAGTTTGTTTTTGCGTTATACTTGCTTTAGGTCTACCATCAGAATTTCTTGATTGTATCTTTGAGAGTGTCGGCGCTTTTTTTGGCAGTATCTATTTAGTTACATCTTAGCTAGCAAGCATTTGAGTGTTTTTCATTCTTGAAAACCTTGCATTATTGTTTGTGATTTTGTTGATGTTTCCTTTCGTCCGTGTATGGTATGTCCCTGTTCTAGTTCATGCAATATTTAATCATGGACAATGATTGTTGTGCCAATAATACATATTTTCCATTCTTTTGTTATTGCAAGCTTAGCTTGTTGCAATTTTGTTCATTTGTTCCGATGTTCATTTAGAGTTGTTTAAGGCCTATGTCATTAAGCGTTTTAGGTCTGCTTCAAATGCTGTCCTCGTGGGCTCAAGGGTACGGTGAATCCATTTGAAATTTGTTTAGGAGTGGCAACAGCTCTGGATTGGCGGAGCTTAATTAGCCTTGTTATTCAAGAGCGATGTCGTTTCAAAAAACCAACCTCAGTATACCTTACTAGATCAATGTATAACTAACGTATAATTGTTTTAAAGTAATTTTCCTAGACTGAAATTGATACTTCGTTGTCAAGAAGTTTGGCTTTTGAAACGAGGATCGCACTAAATGTCGAGTACGTTGAAAACGTCGAGTAACGCTGAAAACTGGGCTGAATTATACACATAAAAAGCGTGGCGTTTGAACCAGGCAAAACTATATTTTGTAAGTACTGTCAAAACTCCAAAAAGAAGAAAACTTGACAAGACTCGTACTACCGAAACTTCAACAAAACGGATAAAATTCAGACTTAAACACTGTAGATACAGAAGATAACTGCTCTCCTAACCATTCGAAATTGAAACAACCTTGCAATGAAAGGGAGAAGTGGAGGGAAGAAAAGGGAATAACTCGTCATGACAATACTATTTGGCAGACAGCACATTTTAGCAGTGGCTTTGCAAAATTTTTAGTAGCCATCATTGATGTGTGTTCTCATGTTTCTTATTCGTATAGCAATAAAATTGGCATATCTATCAGTTTATATACTCTTAAAGTGAAGTTTACGTAGTGTTTTTAGCGCCAGTCGCTAGGATCTCTGAGTAGGATAACTAATCGAGACCTCGATCCTGGCTGTGGCGCTACTGTACCTGGGGCTCGAGCCCCGACTTCGCTGAGTTTCTGTCACCACGAGCCAGCTGGATTAGGGCACGTCGCCACAGCACCTTAAAATATCGAAAATTTGAATATTTTGTTTTACTTAACATGTTGCATTCATTCTTTTTGGCGTTATTAATAGTATATCGTGAAGGACCGAAAAGCAAAAATATTGCCCCATGTTTTGGTTTTAATTGACACCCTATTTTTCTTTGCAGGCAAGAGAACTACTAAAAGAGGCTCTTCTGAAATATGGCGATTTCCCAAAGGTAGTTGCCCTTCGCAAAGTCGTCATGCTTCTGATTAATTTGCTTACGGTTTTTGTGTCTATGTGTTCCGTTTTTTTCCAACACTTGTTTTTTGTCTCAAAAAAATTTCTATTCACATTATTCCTTTTTGTACAAAACTGAGTAGCTAAGACGTTTTTATATACACTGTACTATTTAGTTACATACACAGTGCGAAAAAGATCCACTTATGTCTCGCACTTGTGAGACAGTGTATTAAAAAATCTCCTTTGAACGCGTGGGCCAAAAGTATAATGCATTCGATAAAAAGGAATTTTGCCCGTTCTTTCTTTTCATATAACCTTCTCTGGACGGTATTTTCCAAAACCTCATGTTTGGTAGCGTTTTGTGAAACATAGCCTTTATTTAGTAAGGATAGAGTTAGCTACAAAGCTGTGCCAATAGTCATAAATCACGTCACAATGGCTAATTAGGGAGAATGTTTTGTAGGGCTTAAATTGATCTTAAATCCCTGCCTTTTAGTAGTTAATCCAATAACAGAAATATAAGAGAACAATATTTGGCATTTTGGACTATGGGAAACAATGTTAACCACATAACGTTTGAAATGCGCTGCGTCTAAATGACATATTTAAATAATGAAAGGCTTTCTCAAGGATGGCTAAAACGTAAAATTGTGACTTGTATTTCCAGAAAGATACCATTATCATTGCATTTTAACTATATTTGTCCCATCTGCTCTTACAAGTATAGTCTCTTTAATATTCCTACTTCTCCTAGTTATGGATGATGAAAGGACAGATCGAGGCACAGCAAGGAAACTTGGATGGTGCAAGAGATGCTTATAAATCAGGGGTGAGTTTTTTAACGGAAATCTTTCATGCGTTATGGTCTCAACTTCTAAAATTTTTTACCTAAATATTCATCATACATCCTTCCTAAGACAGTGGACAGGGTTTAAATTGTTTAGTACATTCAAAAGTTTTACAGAAAATAAGTTACTTTTTACGTCACGTATAAACTACTTTACAAAACTACAAGGACGATACTCCCAAGGGACATTTCACTTCTCGATAAAGCGTACGAGATTCCAATTGAAACTAAAGTATTTTTTCAATATTCCTAAGAAAACCATAGAGATTTCAGCTGAGGGTGTACGAGGGTCCAAGCAGTGACTTGCCTTGCTCCTCGGATTCCCCGAGGAGCAAATAGATCATGACAACCTCGAGGCCATTCACACGATGAACACGCGGCTGAGAGCATTGAAATATACGAATACTAAAAACTACGAATAAACTATTTCTATTAATAACTACAAACCAAAAATGGAAAGCTCACAAAAGAAGGACTTATGGCTGCGTTACATGAATCAAATATGTGAAATTATCTTAATTAACCAAACCAACCCTTTTTTGATGAATTTCAGCGTCAATTCAAGTATTCTTTTATTGACATCAAAAGAAAAGTCTGTTCAAAAAAACTGTGTTTGAAATTTTGCCTTAAATTTTGCCTTAAAGGCTAAACTTTTGAAGTCGTGGGATTGGCTCCTTCCCCCGTTTTATGGTTTTATTGCTCTATTGTATTATCTTATGTATCTATTCTTTTATTGTTATCTTTAATTCATACTTCAAAGAAACTGTAACTGTATTATCAAACGTTGGAAGAAATTATGATATATAAGACAATTTGCGCTTTTTCTATTATGCGTATTGATTCCTTTCCTGTGAGATTTATTAGATCACATACGAGAAATAGAATTCAGCCCGATTAATCATAATATAGACTAAGTCGATTAACAAGATCGAAATGCAAAGCACTGCTTTCGAAATGTTTTTTCTGTTTTTGTAAACACTGTTGACCAATGCGAGTATTTTCTATTGAAAATTCTGCAAAACAAAATACGGTCTAAATTCTTATTAAAAACGGCTACCCTGAGGACGTCATTTCGGATTGTTTTCGCAAGAAGATTGCAAGTTTTTCGGCTGATAAAAAGTATGGTCCGCAGAAGTGCCTTGTTTACCTCAAAATGCCTTGGATATGGAAACGCCTCATTGCGATTCGAAAATCAAATTAAAAGGCTATTGCTAAGTGATTCGCTGCTGCCAACCCTCAGTCAGTTTTTAGCACTCGAAAAGTTCTATCATCCATTCAAAAGGATTGCGTACCTACCTCACAGAAAAGTTTGGTTATTTGCGAATTTCCGTGCTGTTGTGATGCTATGTACGCAGGTCGTACTTCCCAGAGATTAGGAGCCTATCCCCACTAATATTCAACAGCACAATTTTCGGAAAAGAGCAACCGCCCCTAGTCTAGCCTAGCCTACAGTAGTCTCAAACATGATTCGGCGATATGACAACACCTACTCGATAACCCAAGTTGTGCAGAAAATTACAGCGAAGATTTTTTCAAAATAATTGGCAAAGCAAGATCTTTGTTTCACTTAGGGGTTTTGGAATCTGTCTACATCAAAACCAAAAGGCCGGTTCTGTGTAGACAGAAAGAGTTCGTTTTCTCACTTGGACTCTTCAAGTAATTCTATTGCTCTTCCCGCTGTATCCAACCAGCTGATTGGTGTTTAAAACACAATGCAAATTCAGCTTCTCTTTGAGATTGGTGCATTTCGAGCCGCATCTGGGTATAAATTCCGCCTTATTTCGTTGTTTCGGTCTGTTTCTGACGTTCATACTCTGAGGAGTAATAGACGAAGAAAGCTTTTAAGTATATCAAAAAATGTTTCCGCTATTTGCCGCAATATTATATATTCATACTTTCTTCTAGATTTCTTAATTCGTTAAAATGTTATTTTATGAGCTTGCTGGAAATATATCAGTAAGCAAAATGAGTAGCACCTTGAAAATTGTTAGTATGGCCATGAAAGCTAATTTTGATCAGTCGTATTAACTGTCGGATTTTGTTTAATTTTCAAGGCTAAAAAGTGTCCATCTTCGATTGCTTTATGGCTGCTTCAAGCTAGACACGAAGAACAAGCTGGTAAATAATTCATTTTCGCTCTTTTTTACTTAATATTCATCAGTTATAAGGTTTTACTTTTTTCAGCAGAATTATAAGATTATGATTAATTGTATTTCTTCCAAAAATGGCGTACGAGATTTATGGGATTTATAAATCTCTGTGTCTTTTGTGGTCAGATTGATGGGATTTATTAAGATTAAGATTAAGATTTATTAAGATTTGCATAGAGATTTCTTTAATTGTTCTAGCTAAAAGTCGTCCTCGCTACTTCGTCTTCATGTCATTCTAATGTTCAATATCACGCGAAGTCGAATCGCAGTGATAAGCCAATAATGAAAATGCAGCAGATAAAATGCTGCAATCTGACTGGTACCACCAATTTGTTGGGTGGAGGGTGGCCGCTAGGCGCTAGGCAACATTGTCAGATATAAGCTCCTGCCAGAGACGACTATACAAGCAAGCAAGAGATTGTTTCTTAAAAGCAACATCGTGCAGTAAAAGGTTTACAGCATTTTTCTTTGGCGGATTTGTTTCGATAAATTGAAAAACAGAAATATTTAGCAGGTTTATCAAAACCTTAACGAACCCAATAATTGTTTCCGTCTGTTTCTGACTATTGACTATGTTCTGACGTTTATACTCTGATGATTGGCGGAAGATTGTCTGTGTTCGATTCTTCCTGCCATCTTATCATATCGTAGCCTTCGCGCAGCCTGAAACGCTTCTTCAAGGATACAGTATCCTTTAATAAACATTCTATTTACAATGTTCTTATGTTCTGTTCTTAGTTCTGTTCCTGTAGTTCCTTCCTAACCTTCTTCTCTTGTTATAGCCTCACTTCCATTCCTTGAAGAAGCGTTTCAGGCTGCGCGCAGGCTAATCATATCGCAGATTTGTTGTCCTAAAATGAGAGCACTTGATTCAATAAGTGCAGCTGCAGATGGTGTTTGCTGTAGGATTGCGTTTGTGTCTTCTTGAAAAGTTAAACTTAATCGCTCTAAAACGGATTAATCATTCACGTCAACAACATAGTTTGTTCTCGTTTTTCCTGTTTGATTAATACAGATATCTAGATTTGATCGTAGATTAGCAGGGAATGATGACTTAAGCATATTAACACTAAGTGTAATTCAACAATAAATTTGCAGAACCCTTATAATCGATATAATAATGTGTGCTCAAGACTCTTAGCGAAAGTGCTTTCATCCAATATTCTAATGCCATTGACAACAACCAGTGACCAGTGTATTAGAACCTTTTAAATGGAATGACTGGCTTGTATTGAGCAAAGAATCATGAACAACCGAGAAATATTCTGCATAACATATAATTAGTGGCACACCCATAAAGCATTTGTTGGCAAACATCGCCAAGCAATGTTAGCAAGCTGTTTTACAAACATTTTTCAGAGTAATATTGAATCCAATCCTGGAAAAATTTCCAAATCTTGTATCAGGAAAATTTGTTAGTTTTTTCGTTCGTTTTTTTTGTATTCAGTCTTAACATAACTTTCGGTTGAGCACCAATGATTGTCAGACCACATTTTCAACATATAAACAAGGAATTACAGAAGTTAGCATGTTACACATAATGTGCAACACATGTCGTGCAACACGACAGACCGCAATAAGCTACTTCATATGAGTAATGAATTGCAGAAAAGGATGTGTTATACTCTATGTGCAACATTTGACGTACAACATTACAGACTTAACAAAAAAGAGTTACGACGTAGAAAGAATGAATTGTGGAAGACACTTTATAAACACAACGTGCAACACATGAAGTGCAACATTGCAGACTCAGCAGCAAAAACTCAACATATGTAACGAAAACGCAAGAGACAGAAGACAACATGTTATACAGTACTTGAAACACTAAACTTTACAACTTTACAGATTTAGCAACAGAGAGCTGCAACATATGACGAAAGAATGGCAGAAGACTGCGTGCTAAACACTACTTGTACACTCTTTTTTTTTTTATAAGAATACTATAAATTTTGCCCAGCCTCAATATTCTTAAGAAATTTTCGTTTTGAGCCTGAAAAT
>JAADKT020018462.1:0-11287 GCA_011763395.2 Chrysaora chesapeakei
TTGTTATGGTAAGGTTCAGGGAATGACCATTACAACCACCACCGCCACCAGCAGCGTCATCATCATCATTCATCGTCGTCATCATCATCATAATAATTCCCTTCATCATTATAAACTCCATCATCATCATCGTCACTGTTATCACATAATCGTCGTTGTGCTCAGCGGCAATGCTTTTACATTGGTGTCGGCTCGGCACACTAAAATTACTTCTATAATTCGATAAATATGAATATTACTAACTTCCAACATTACACAATTATAGGAAAGACGCAAAATCAGAAGCGATATTTCTGACCATTTATTTCATTTTCAAGTTCTTTTTCTGTTGTAAAAGGCAGTATGTCATATTCCTTTCTTTAAAATTGCGATAAACAGTGGAAACATTTTCGTGCATACTTAAACCCTTTTTGTCTGTCACTTCTCAGTGTATGGACGTCAGAAACAGAGCAGAACAATAAATTAAGGCGGAATTTATACCCAGTTGCCGCTCGAAATGCACCAGTCAGAAAGTAAAACTCAATTGACATTATTTTTAAACACCAATCAGCTTAGGGGATTCAGCGGGATCACCAAAGGAAAATTAATTGATTGGTCCAAGTGAGAAAACGAACTCCTTCTGCCTACATGCAACCAGCCTTTTGGTTTTTATGTGGACAGATTCCCAAACGCTGAAATGAAACAACAATCTAGCCTTGCCTATTTTTCCAACACAAACCTGTAAATTTCTCCACACTCTGGGTAGTCTAGTAAATATTGTCCATGGCAGAATCGTGCTCGAGGGTGGGTTGTTTCTAACTTTGCGGGATGGTTGCTCCCTTTCCCGAAAGCCGTGTCGGCGAATGTTAGTAGGAATTCTCGCAGACAATTTAAAATATGTTGAAATGACTTGAATCTCTTATTTTTCATTGTAATTAGGTTTAACGAAAAATAATTAGTTTAAAGCATGGATATTTTTTGCACGGACCCCTGAAAAACTATCGCTTGACTGAGGCGGCAATCGTGGTTGAATGATAGAAAATGAAATGATAAATGTAATAAACATGCTGTTTGATTCTAGACGAGTCTTGTGTTCTGCTCATAAAATCCAGGCAAACGACCTCAGGAATAGAGGTTTCCTTAAAAGATGGCGGTCGTTTCTGTCAACCCCTTGTTTTTCTTAATGTTTCTGGAAGGGAATTCTGGGAATTATTTCCTTAGTTACGAATTCAACGTCTGCAGCTATGTATAATACGTAACTAAGGAAATTATTCCCAGAATTCCTTTCGAAAATCCTTAATGAAAACAATAGGCAGTTTTAGATTGAAACTTGTATTCCAAATTCGAATATTTTGATCGAAAGTCATATTCGCCATTTCTCTCTGCTGCTCACTGATTGGCCAGATATTATTATATCCTTCGATGTGACGGAAAATCGAATTGCAATAAAAGTGCGAGGATATTAATAAGCCAGTGAAAATGCAGCAATTGACTCCGCCGATTTTTTGGAAGCAGTAGCTGCGATAACTGGGACGATTGTACAAAAGACTTGTTTGATCCTATCTCTTAACCTCTGGAAAGTGTGACATACGTACCTAGCATCACATTGGCACGAAAATATGTAAGTAACTAAACTTTCCTTTGTAGTGGGCACGCTATCCTTTTTAATGGATGGCAGAACTTTCCCAATGCTAAAAACTAACCTAGCTTTTGCCAGCATTGAAACATTTAGTTATTGTCTTTTTTTATTTGATCCTCGAATCGCAAAAGAAACATTGCCAAGCTACGGCGTTTTTGTAAACAGGGCACTTTGGAGTACTTTTTACCAGCCGAAAAACTTGCGGAAATAATTTGAAATAATGTCCTCAGGATGGCCGTTTCCAATAAGAATAACCCAAATTGTATTCAATTCCGAATCGAGCAGAGTTTTTGCGCAAATTATTTTGAAATATACATAATCTTTTTTTCGTCTGACACTCCTCAGAGAGTGAAGGTCAGGAACAGACCAAAACAATAAACTAATGCGAGATTTGGAACCAAATGCGGCTCGAAATGCACCAATCAGAAGTTGAAGCCAAAATTCAAATTATAAATCAATGGATTGTAAATATGCTGCTGAGTCTAATTATGTCAATAAAATTCATTTTTAAATCAACCAAAAGGAATACTTGCTCAGTTACCACTCAACGACGGCAACTGCAACACCAACGGGCCTAAACCGTTCCCAATTATTATCAATCGCCGAAGCAAGATTTTGACCGCCTCTTTCTTGTACTTTACATATGACTACCAATGACAGGGGCCAAAGTTTAATGCACTCCAGTAAGCAACTGATCAAAGGTGGAGGGGGGGGGGCTGTTGACGGATTATTTTATGAGCCACGGCTGGGCCGTCTAGTTGCATGCAAGCAATTGATAAAGGGCGGAAAAAGATTGCTTCAGACCAAAGTTGTAGGCTGTAGGTTGGCAACAAGACATAGCTTCAGACCTAAGCTATTACTGTTAGGTTGTAGGTTAGCAAAATACATTGCCGCCAACCTAAGCAGTACGGTATAGATTGTAGTTTGGCAAAAAACATAGCTTCAGACCTAAGCTGTTGGTTGTAGGTTGTAGGTTGGCAAAAAACATTGCTGTGGACATTCGCAAAAAACTTGTTTATTTCGAAGCATGTGTTAATCTTGTCTTCACAGACACGAAATTATCTTTCAAAGATACGAAATCAATAGTTTAGATAAATCAAGAATAACTTATGATAGCTTGCAATTACAACAAACTAAAATAGTTTATAGTAGATAAATGCAAGAGAACACGAGAATGTAACACTTTCGTGTACTTGTTTGCGAAGAAATCTTTTAAGGACAACAGTTGGTCGAGTTGTTGTCCTATCTTCCTCTTGATTTTAATACTCCATTTCAAGTCGTTCCTTCTCATAAACACTTGATCAACCTTGCACATAGCAAAGGATCCGATATTTTATAGAAGAAACACGCCGTTGCTTTGCAATTCAAGTTTTTTTTCAAAAATGAATTTTTTTTCAAGAACTGTAGACGCAATTTTGTGTCGATTGACCAAAACCTAAAATTTTGTGCTTCTGCAAATTTGATGTTCCAGGCCTGATGTTTCGTCCGAATCTTTGTCATTCTTGCTATAAGAATTCCTCAAAGAATCTAGTCCGAAATGGCGGCTGCGAGCTGCGAGTGATTTCTGCCCTTCGTTATATTTTATATTTTATGATATATTTTCATGTCCTCCGAATAGGACATGAAAATATATCAAATAATAAAGTACACTTTGATTGTTTTGTAAGAATTGAAAGTTGCCTGCTTTTGACAAGAAAAGAACGAGTACGAGAAGAGAATGTAAAGCCTCGCGGTTATGGGTTGAGGCAAGCGGTAAAAAATAGGCCCCGCTTTTTTCGTTGTTTGGCAGTAAAGGGTCTGGTGGCGAAAAGAACAAGGTGCGCAAATTAAAAGTTTCAGCACAAACGAAGAAAAAGTTTCAGCCATGGTGAAATCCTGTTCGGTTGCTTCGTCCAAAAAAAGTGGGAAAAAGATGAAGTAAAATTTCATCGAATCCCGAAAGATCCTGACCGACAACGAAAATGGATTTCAGCATCTGGTATAAATCGAAGCATAAATTTTGACAACGCTTGGGTATGTGGAAAACATTACATTTCTGATATGAAAATCTTAGTCTAAAGAAACACTTTTTATACTTTTTAAATCATTTTTCCAACTGGATTACTCAAACGTCAACTTCAAAATATCAAAAACATTCACAAAATTATTTTCTCTTTCACAGGACAGAAAAGTGACGACCCTCTTCACCTAGATTTTATTCCTTCCCTTTTGTCTCTCAGAGCCGAAGTCTTGCAACTGAAGATTGATGTAGCAGTGCTGTCTTTTGACCTGTCGATACTCTAGCGAGATGATGATAAAGTCACCGTCCTGATTGGCTTATCAACTTACCAGCTCCTAATGAAAGTTCTTGGTTTGGCTGAGCCCTATGTTCCATCTCACCACAACAGGAAGCTGAGTAATTTTCAAGAATTGCTTCTTGTTTTGATGAGGTTACGCTTGAACCTCTCAGAGCAATATCTGGCTTACCATTTTGATATCTATCAAAGTAGTGTTTGCAGAATCTTCTACGATGGGATAATTATCTTCTCAAAACGTCTTCCTGCTCTTATTTTTTGGCCTGAAAGGGAAGTGCTTCGAAAAAAATGCCTGCAGCATTCAGGGAACGTTTTCCTGAATGTGCAATGATCTTTGAATGCTTTGAAGTATATACTGAGAGAACTCAGGATTTACTTACCAAAGCTCAAACATGGTCACAGTGCAAAGACCACAACACTGTGAAATTCCTCATAGGTATCTCCCCTTAAGGCTCGATCAGTTTTATTTCTAAGGGTTATGGGGAGCCTCTGATGATTTCAATACAGAATATTTTTAAGGAATTTTAAGGAAGCTCCCTGGTGATGTAGTGCTTGCCAATCGTGGATTCACTGTAGAAGATTCCGTGAACTACAACATGGCTGAGTTATGTGTTCCAGCATTCACAAAAGGAAAGCCACAGCTGAGCAAGAAAGAAGTCTACTGGTCAAGAGAATTGGCTCACGTGCGCATAAATGTGGAAAGGGTCATTGGCCTGCTAAGAAACAAATTCACAATGTTGCAGAGTGCATCCCCATCAAATTGCTGATGAGGGAGACTACAGAAGAAGAAAGCCTTCTTGGTGACATCCTGGCTGTTTGTTCTGCTCTGTGCAACCTTTGTGAATCTGTAGTGCCTCTGGAATGAAGAAAATCCGTCTTTGTGGAAATAAAGCAGCTTTTCTCAAAGCTTCCATTAGTACCAAAGAGCAGCCTGCTACCAGGGCCGTCGCTAGAATTTCAAGCAGGGGGAAGGGGTGCCGCATGCAAATTTGCCGACAAAAATGGGTGTAGCTTGGGTGTGGCCTGCCTGCTACGATGGGTTTCAGGGCCCGCTCCTGAAAGCGTCGGAACTCTTTTAGAAATGGACTGTTGAAATTGTGGACTCTTTTGGTTGTGACCTCTTTTTTAATGTGCACAAAAAACGCCCACTCGACTAGGGAGTTCGGGGCATGCTCTCAGGGAAAATTTTGAGAATTATTGAGCTAGAATCGCTCCAATGACCATTTCGGCACCTTTGAATTACAGTTTTCTGAGCCGTTATCCAGTTTGCCAATCCAATACAGTTAAAGATGACTATGACTGATTTGAATTATTATGGCATGTTGCAATCCCATGAGCTTTAGAGCCATTGGACAATCAAAAAATGGAGGTATTGAGGTATACATACAGAAGACAATCGTGTCGTCAATAAGCAGTAATGAAGTAAGGGCTAGAGTGGATGCATAATACTCAAAAGTGCTAATTATTGTGAGACCTAAAGACGCCGTCGAATTCATGCGAAGATTTACAAAGAATACATCGAAATTCTGAGCCATTTGTCTTTCTAATCTGTCAGTTTTGCATGGAAAACTGTTCCTTTAACTGCCTTTCAAATGATACGTGGTAATATACAACAGGATTTTTTTATGGTTCATGATGCGATGCAAGGAAATTCCAATGAGGTTACTGCTTACAATAGAAATATTTTGGACCTCAATTTTCTCAGTTGCAGACAACGCCCACATAAGAGACAAGTTGCCAACTGGGGTGCGCACCCCCGCACCCTTCCCCCATAGCGATGGCCCTGCCTGCTACTACGTTTGTATTGTCAACCTGCTACCTTGCTTTTATTTTTCAACGACACCTAGGGGGGGGGGGAGAGATTAATAATAGCAGCACGTAGATGAATAATCAATTAGATAATCAATAGATTATTAGTAGCAAAAGGCGATTAGAGAAACAAGCTTGGTTGTACCATTTGGAGTTTTGGCGACCTTGAAAAAAGCCGTTTAGTAGTGCACAATGCGATTTCAAGATGTTATCTTCATTCTGCTGCTGCTCTTTGTATTTTACCACTCGGCTGTCAACTCAGGAAGAATAGAAGCCTGAAAAACGTTGAAGCTACTTCAAGGTTTCTTTCGATGAAAGATTTATCAAAACTTAACATGCCAATGAAAGATTTCTTTTCAGCCGAAACAACAAGGAATGATTTCTTTAAATCACATACCAGCATCTGCATATGTACCTGGTAATGAAAAGGATGATTTTCTGCAAATGCCATGTTTTATCTCCAAGCAAAACCTCTTATCATCAGCTGCAGCCTTCAGTAGGAGTTTGTCTTTTCTTGTTGCACAAATATGGACACTTCAACTGCAATTTCCATGACAGCTACAAGTAAATACTGAGTCAGGTTTTGCACCAATGAAGGGATATTTTACGCATCCTATAAATCCTGTTTCTTTCTTTCAGTTGTGGTTTCCGTGAAGAGGAGATACTTGCTCTTTGAAAAATAGCAATGCAGATCTTTCATGTTCACATCCATACTTTGTTTGAAAGCAGTGAACTTGTACTTCAAAGGATAGCAAATCCCTAAAGCGAGACTTTGGGATGGTTTTGACATATCTGTATGGCAAGCTGCTCCAAACTTGCTTGCAGTAATGATGCCTGTCCTCTGCTAAAACCACATTTGTTAGCAAGCTTGCATTCTAGTGTGTTCTTCAATGAAATAAACTTCATCTTGGGATATACTAAGGGATGAAAACATCCCTTGACACTTGTTGGATAGAAGTTAGTAAAGCATTTCTACAAAATAAGGTTGAAAAAGTGATGTCAAGGTTGGCTTTGCTTTTGCAGAGGCAGGTACAAATTCTTCACAAAAGGCAGAATGAGTCGGAAGAACTGCATTTTTGATTCCAGAGCTCTTGACATCTTGAAGCAGAGACTTTAATTCTGATGGATCTAAGCTTGGGATGGAAGCTTTCAGTTTCCGTCTTTCTTTTTGTGCCTTGCTTGGTGGTGTTGTCTGTTTCCCAGAGCCAGATACCATTTCTTCATATCTTCTATCTGCAGCCTTGAACTGTATATTTTTGACGGCAGGGAAATTAACTTTTTTAGGAAGGTGGGAGCCAAGAACAAAGTTCTGACGTACAAGAAGGTGTCTTTGTACTCAGAAATGCCATGGATATAAAAAAAGAATTGCCCCACCATGAGAAAAAGCTTCTCCTTGTCCTACCTCACAGTGGGCATTTTCAACACAGCCATTTTCTTGAACCGTCGCCCAGGCTTGGTTAGGCTTTTTCATAAACATGCTCTGTGAGTGACGAACTTTACCCAAAAAAAGATGCAAGGAGGATCCAATCTTTTCACAAAAAACATCGTATGTTTGTCAAGTGACAACAAATAGATATGCATCCGAGCTTTTGCGTGATTTTTTTAACTGTGAATGCGTGTAAATGCTCTTTGAAGTTACAAGAAAATTGATGATATCCGCATACAAAACTTTAGGCCACTCTTCAGGAGAAGTGTCAAAATCAGCTTTCTTCAACAAATACGGGTCAGAAAAATTTACAGCGTGCAGCTTTTGTTTGTATTTTTCTTTGAATTCACCTGTCAAACAGAGAAAGTACGGAGAGAAGGACTGGCAACTCTGCAAGAAGGTGTGACATAGTGGCGCCTGTTTTGCAGCCGCCATTTTATAACTCAATTTACCACTCAGTCTGAAAGCTGCGAGTTCTGTGATGTCATAACGCATATCATCTATTCAGCGCATGACAACATTTTAACAGGGCGGTTCTTTGTTGCTATTGCATTTTGGGCACTGGCTTAAACAGCTTCAAAGCGATTTGGGTCAATGTTGTTGTTATCAAGTTATATGGTAGTATTTTCATCATTTCCATATACAGAAATCACATATCACACAGCTAGCCATTACAGTGATTATTTCTTCAAAATCAACAATGTCTTCGAAACCTCACTTTCTGAAACGAGTCTGAAGCTGCCCAAATGCACAATACACGCTCATTATGTGGTATGGTTGGTTTCATAGACTCTATAGTTGTAGTTTCTCTTTTTATGGCTTGAACCTCCAACGTTCTTCAACTGATTGGCCATTGGACACTGGGATAAGCCGGGTCTACTAAAATAAATGTATCGTCAGTACCAAACTATATGCACAAAATATCTCAACTCTCCTGATCGCCATAGCGCCATGTTCACTGCCACGAAAGCCAACAGTTACATTCGTGAATCAGAGTTCTTTATTGCAGATTCTTTGTAGAACTATTGGCGAATACCCTTTTGTATTAATATATGCTGCTTTATCTACAAAGTGAAGGAGCTTCAACTGTGAAGGAGCTTCAAAATAATAGCTTCCCATCAATGCAAGACTCTCAAGATTCCTTTCATTTCATAAAATCCTCTTCAAATCCTGTCTTCGTAATTACCAAATGGTCCAGCAATAACATCTTTCTAGATAGCTTTGATAGAAATTGTCGTTCTTGCTGTTGTTCGCTTGAAACTCGACTTGGTAGTGGCAAAATTATTTCTTTCCCGTGAAACAGCATTCTCTTAAATTATATCATCTTCAACTTTTTCCTCTTCTTATCCCTATTGTCCCCTATTATCCCCCCTGCAAATCGTTTTATTTGTCCGTCTAAAATACGATCAAAAGCCTCCTGATATGCCTCAAGTTTGAGTTTCTATCTTAAAGGGTCCCAAAATTGAACATCGCAACATTCTTATATCAAGATCTTCGAACTTTACTTTGATTCTATTTTTGATTTGAAAATATTATCATACAACTTTTAATTGGGTTCTTATTGTCAGAAGCTTCTAGAAGTCCTCTTACATGTGAGATATTTTTGTGTGAAGAGAGGGGAAAATTGTGGCGCAGTAGAAATCATAAATGACTCAAGCTTGGCTATCAATTCTTCTAAGTGCTACAAATTATCGAATATAGTCATTTACATATGCAGTGAAGATTACAGGTTTCGGTACGTTGAACCGATTTATTTGTTACGCAGGTTTCCACATGAGTTCAAATATATTAGTACGGTACACTTAACTAGAGATTATCTGTTTTCGATTCAAAGTTTCGAGGAAAGGTTCATCTGATCATCATTGTCACCATCACCACCATCATCATCATCATCTTCAATATCCCTTTTCTGTGATGTAATCATGACCATCATCATCGTCACAATCATCATCACCATCTTCAATATCCCTTTTATGTGATATCATCATCATCATCATCATCATCATCATCATCATCTTCAAAATCATCATAATCATCATAAATCATCATCATCATCGTCTTCATCATCTTCAATCATCATCATCATCCTTACCATCATCATCGTCATAATCATCAATATAATCATCACCCTTAACATCGTTCTCTTCTTCTTCGTCATCTTCTTCATCATTTTCATCATCTTCGTTATTATGATCGTCATCAACGTCCTTCGGACATTGCTACAGCGTTGCTATTTTTTAAATACCTTTTTAAGGATGGAAAATAAATTTTGGTGTATCAGATTTGCTAAAATTCCAAACATGGGGGTATAATTTTTGCTGGTGATCACTTTTGACAATAACTGTTAAATAAATTTTAGCTTTATAGTTCCAAAAATTATTTTTTGGTATTTTTTTGTATGATATTCATATTGCTTTGTGAACTTTTGGGGCATACTTTTTTAAATTTTCATAAATTTTGGGGTCAAATTTTTATTAAAAAATGGCACACCCCGACCACCCACCCATACACAGCAACTTGGTGGACCTTAAATATTACCCTCTGTCTTACACTCTGGCAACCCAGCAACCCGGCAACCTAGCCATTCTAACAATATCACTTTCTGTCTTTCACTCTCTGGCAACCCAGCAACCCGGCAACCTTGCCATTCTAATAATGTCACCTTCTGTCTTTCACTCTCTGGCAACCCAGCAACCCCGCAACCAAGGTATTCTAACAATGTCACCTTTATTCCAAAATTTTCTGGCAACCCAGCAACCCAACAAACTAGCCATTCTATCAATGTCACCTTAAGTCTTACACTCTCTGGCAACCGAGGAACCCGGCAACCAAGCAGTTCTAACAATGTAACCTTCTGTCGTACACTCTCTGGCAACCCAGCAACCTGGTGACCTTGCCATCCCATGAACCCATGAGCAATTCTAAGAATGTCACACTGGTTGGCAACCTAGCAACCCAACTACTTAGCTGTCCTTATAGTGTCACTCTCAATCTCTGTCTCACACGATATGCTTAGTAAGTGATATGTGTTGTGGTTCCTTTATGTGTGGTCCTGGTTAAGCTTAAAAGCTTCAATGGGTATCCTGGTATTTGATTCTTAGAGGTGAAATGCGTTTAGAGAAAATCTAATGATGCATATTTCACATTTCATCATTAAGTTCATCGTCATAATTTCATTCTCTGATACATCAAGGGGTAGCCCAATTTGACTTTTCAACAGTTTTTTAATCGAGTCTTATTTAAAGGGTCCCTCAACTCAAGACATTTTTAAGTTAAATTGTAGTTGAAGATGAGTTTAATGCAATCCTGAAGTTTTTTCTGTGGAATTTTTATTCGTTTGCCCATTATAAGCCCTCGAATTTAGAAGTCGTTTGCCCGCTATAACTTTACCGACAGAAAAGGAAAAACATTTTCTTGGGTAAGAGTACCGTGTGACTTAAGGAGGAACCGTTGTGTTGTCACCCGGTCCTATTGTTCTATCTGGCGCATTCAAGTTTCGTTATCCGTCACGACGGTGAGAATTTCCGAGAAATCGAAAAAGAGAAGTGGAGATTCGATCTGTGCTATCGCAGCTAAAAAATTATCTTTGAGGGAATGTCATAGTTGCTTGATACTAGTGAATGGTCTTATTTTCATTTCCAGCCTCTTGATAATGATATAATGTAATACAGGGTGTTCCAAGAAAAGGAACCCGCTTTAAAAATTGTTTTTTTTTTACCAAAACGTAGGTTCAAGGCCAATAAAATTTTGTCATAATACTAAGTTTATATATACACTCTTGTAGGTAAACGTAGGTGCTTTTATTTTTCATGTTCACAAAAATATGCTGTAATTAACTTCATTGATAAATAAAGGATGTGCACAAACTCGAGTTAATGAAATGACGTCATAATGAAATGGATATCAACAAAACCTTGCAGTTCCAAATAATATGAATACAATAATATTTTAAACAAATTTCATCTTACACGCTCTTGCCAGATGCGAGATATAAGACATGGGGGACTAATTTAGCCCCTCTCCCCTCTGACGATGCTCAAAAAAGCTTGGTCCATATAGGGTTAATAGACGCTTCCGCAAAAGATGGCCGCCGTTTTTTGCCTATTGTTTTCATTAAGGATTTTCGAAAGGAATTCTGGG
>JAADKT020018573.1:0-11283 GCA_011763395.2 Chrysaora chesapeakei
TTGTTGTACTCTAAAGCTGATAGGTAATACTTATCTTTTATGCCAGAATAACAACTCCTCAGCTCTTTCTTCAACTTTGTCTGCCTTCTCTTTCTTGATACAGTTCGAAGCCCCAAGGTTCATTTTCTTCTAACTGTCAAATTTCTTGTAAATTTCAAATTCAAATATAGTTCCAAAACAAGGGAATTCTACAATGGAGATTGTACCCAGACCACCAAGGACTTGGGCCGTGTAATCCCACGGAGTATTTTGGCCGTGTAATCCTATGGTTCTTGAAATGTACCGTTGCATTACACAGGCTGTAGTATTACATGAGCCATGTAATCCTCCAGTGTATTTTCAAATCATGAAATGCAACATTGCATTACACGGTGTGGTGTAATGTATCGTTGCATTACACTAGTTGTGGTATTACAAGGCCGTGTAATCCCACATTTGCGTGTAATGACCTGGAGGATTATACATGACGTTGCATTTCACATTGTGTTGGATTTCACCGCTCTTTTACCTGTGATGATGTGGGCAGTGGGCCTTAGGCCCCAGCCTTATGTAGGCCTATAAGAAAACTAGAGGCTTCCTTGGTGTCTCTATTTGTTCATGGCTTGTTTTACCGCAAAATTCTGCCACAAAAGTCAGCTCTCCATCATACTTGCATTGATTGATGTAATCCCTTGCCCTGCTGCCAGTCTGCAGATCAGAGTGTGGCACTTTTGATGTCTCGATTTTCTCAGGTGCACATGAATAATATTCTTTGTACCACCTTGGTTTGTGATCTCCATTGCACTTCTGCCATACTCTCCAGCCTGGTTGTCTTGCCCTTTGTTGTTTTGAACATAGCTTAGTTTGCCTTGTTTATTGAAAACGTTCATGCTCTTTTTATTTCTTTTAATTTTCAGGGAAAGAATTATGGCACACCAGCCATGGTGCCACTTACCGAAAGTCTTGATGAATCTCTTGCAAGCCATGGTAGTCCAGCTCCACATGACCTGAAGGTAATTAAACACAATAGACACTTCTTATCAAGTCTGAAGCCTGAGTAAAAACTTTTTTGAGTGCATGAAAGAAATTTGGTGCATGATTTTGTCTGAAACAATGTAAAGCAATACCTCAATTGTTTAGAAAACAATAGCCTATTGTGATTTGTGCACAAAAATTCCACATGTTTCTAGCAGAATAAACAATATTGGTTTCTTGACCATTCATCCCACTACACAGTTTGCCAATCCTTTGGTCAAGCTGGCCACCTACAAAGCTGTCCTTCTACTAAGTTTGCCCAGTTGCGCTTCCATACTTGGGCAGGGGGCATCATATCAAGGATACCTGTATGCAATTCTTATAGGGAAAATGATCTTGTTTATTGCTTTAACATACTTTAACATACTTGCCAGGAGCAATGAAGATTTGATATCTACCATATGGATATCTACCTTATTCATCCATGTATTGTATTTTATTCTAGGTAACAAAATTAGACAATGGTATTAAGATCGCTTCAATGGAAGGTGAAGGTGGTGTGTCCCGTGTTTCTGTTTTCATTCAAGCTGGTAGTAGATATGAGAACCCTTCAAATTTAGGAATCACACATTTCTTGAGAAATGCTGCCTTTTTGGTAAGTATCCTGAAGTCTCAGCAAAAACTTCTCAATAGAATGGTCAAGTTATTTTATAGCTTGTCAGACACTTTGTTAGATGAAATGCCATGGTACTTTGTTTTGGAGTGGTATTTTGTGTCAGTATGGTCTAGCGACTGGTGCTGCAAACATTATTTTACCTTCACCTTTTATAGCATTGGTTTTTTTTGTTTTCTACTAGACTAACCAAGACAAGAGTGCTCTTGCTATGGTCAGAGAAATGCAACAAAATGGTGGAGGGTTAGAGTAAGTGGAAAAACTCTTAATCTGTTGATTTAAAATTGAAATATTACGGATTTTTGTTGCAAAAGCAAATTCTTCATGTCATGTTTTAGACACTGTTTATAGAAAAACGGAACTGGGTGTATATGTTCCCAAAAAGATCATGATAAGTTTTAAGGACCCCCCAAACGGAGTCCCACTTAGCTCCAACTAACTATGGAGGAGTGAGGAGAGTCAACAGCTCTTTGTTATTCAAGGCAATAGAAAAAGAATCATGAGATTTGGTCACATAATTAGGAAGCCTTTAATTATATGGCTTATATTGCCTAATTGCTATCCAGTTGCCCCAATAACAATGTTCAGAAATGCATTATATGAAGCATACCTTTTAAAGACACCTAGCATCAGTGTTTATCTATCTATTTATCTATCTATGTTATGTTTATAAATATTCAAGATTTATTTGTTTTCATTTCTCAGAGCTACCTGCTCCAGAGATCATTTCATCTATTCTGGAAGCTGCACAAGAGATTCAGTGTAAGTTTTCTTGCATTTGGTTTTTTTGAACAGTTTTCAAGGCATCTATGTACCATAACATTGATGACAAATGTATACAAGTATGTATGATGCTGAAGAAGACTCATCATTGCCAAAACACAAACAGTCATGCAGGAGGATAGCCTTGGGCTGTATGACTTGGAAAGTTACTCTGTAATTTCATTGAGCTCTATAGCTCAGTGGAAAGGTCATTGGCTCTCTGGTCTTGCAGTCCAGGTTCAAATCTAGTCTATTGTGGCATTCCACTTGTGGAAGAATCTTTCAAAATTTTAGTTATATTTTTCCTTATCTTCTTTTGTTTTATTACCCTTTCATACCCTTTTTTTCTTCCTTTCAGGCCAAATGTCCTCGAAAATATAGCTGGGTCAATTCGTGGGCCACTTTTTCAGCATTGGGAGGTATGTTACTTGTTCCTGTTATTTTTACTGATACTTTAAACTTCTGCATTCCTCAACTCTGATCATTATTTTGCCATTTAATTAATTTTCGGGTAACTGGCCAGTAGAGACTAAATGGATGCCAATGGGCTAAACTTTTGATTTTGTCCATAGATTGATTTTGTCCATTCAATGAGAAACCTTTTATTAGACTGTTAAGCAGAAGAAAATATCTTGTATTAGTGATCTACAGACATGACATAATTGTGGTCCATGTAGTTCTTGTGGCGTCTTTTAAGCCATGCTAATGTCGACCAACGATGTTGCAGACCTAATGCCAACTAGTTTCAACTAACTTATGTCAACATTTCAAAAGATAGTGAGAACTTATAGAATGCAGTTGGTCGCGATCGCAAAAGCACTCATGTCGACTGTGACTTACGGTAATTAGTTTTAAACTAAGCGAAGAAGTAGAACTTTCTTGAACTTTCTGGAGCTGTGTTCGGTTGAAAAGGGACTTAGTGTCTAATCCAGAAATCAGTTAATAAAAATTGTCGGTAAGCTGTCAGCAACTAGTTCTAACGGTGCGCATTGTCAACATAACCCAGGCTTTAGGCCTCTAGTTGAAACCGACTCTCTAGTGAACAACATAATGAAATTTTGAAGGCAGTGTGGAATTAAAGGATGCATAGATGTTTATAAGTGTTGCATAACAATAAAGTGCACAAAAATCTGAAGGAGCGGAAATTTTCAGGGGTGGAAAGTTTCTTAGTATTAAGATATGCTACTTAAAACAAGCCTGTGCCTTTAAGTGACTTTTATTTTAATGCTTCAGATTGCATATTATCAAAAATATTGTTTCCCATTGTAGATTGAAGATGCCCGCGAACTTTGTGACCTAGATCGAGCATATATGGATGTTCATCATCAAAAACGTAAGAATTGTGTCCAATGTTTGTGATTAACTTTATCTAATGTTTTATATTCGTTATTTCCGGGTTACGATGAGGGTGATTCTAAGGAGGAACTATCACGAGTGGCATACCACAACAGATGAGATTCAAACCTGGACCGCATGATCAGAGAGCCAACAACGTTTTTACTGTGTCGCAAAGAAATTTCATTGGATTTGGATTTATGCAAATGAGGCTGGGACTGACATTTTTTGTTTGACGTACAAAAAATACGAGTTTTTGCGACTTATGTGACTTAGACTGTTCCACAGTGCAACAAAATATTTCTTAACCCTTAATGTTTGTTGGTAAATATACTGACGTGAGAGCGATTACATTGCAATTCCTTTATAACAACCTTGTTTATTATTTTTCAGGATTGCTTGATAGTCTTCATGGAGCTGCCTATAGGTAACACAATATCCATAAACTTTTCTTCGTTATTGTTATATTCCTTCACAAGCAAAACTGCTACACTACACTGCTATTACTTGTTTTTCCTTTCTTCAGAGTATAAACAGTAGCTAATATAAAGTCAAACCAACTAATCAACGCTGAAAACTAAAACAATAAGACATGCAAACTAAATAGCCAATTGAAGTCTTTTTGTTTCAAATGGGATGGAATTCCAGATTCGATTGCATCTATATGAAACGGCATTAAATCAATATAATTCACAGTCTTCCTCCGTGTTTTTTTATTGCGAGCGCCTTGAGTCCTGGAGGAACGTGTATCTAGACAATAATGTTACTACAATTACTTCTATTTATAACTTATAACTATTATTTTCCAGGAATGGACTTGGAAACTCTATGTTCTGTCAAGAGCATGTCAACTTTTCCGCTGCAGAGGTACATAGAAACAGTTTTTGTTGTTTAATAGAATATAAACGCGAGGACGTTTTAAGGCGCTGTGGCATCGTGGCCTAATCCAGCTGGCTTGTGGTGTCAGAAGCTCAGCGAGGTTGGAGTTCGAGCCCCAGCTACGGTAGCGTCACAGTCAGGATCGAGGTCTCGATTAGCTAACCTACAACTGAGATCTTAGCGACTGGCGTTAAATACACCATTTCAACTTTATCTTCACCAGTAATAACAGTGGAATAGGTATCAACTGGAGAAGCTTGAAATATGACTTCAAAGAATATTTGCCTAACAAATGAAGATTAGGGCACTGTTTACACTGGAAAAATGGTACCAGACT
Organism: Chrysaora chesapeakei; assembly: GCA_011763395.2. Lineage (NCBI taxonomy): Eukaryota > Metazoa > Cnidaria > Scyphozoa > Semaeostomeae > Pelagiidae > Chrysaora > Chrysaora chesapeakei. Next base: position 4,941 of record JAADKT020018573.1, read on the forward strand.
TTTCCGTTACCCTAAAAAGGACGACAAACCCTTTTGACACACACGAGCTTGGCCCCTTTCTAGAGCATTGCCCCGTTCTTCTTGGCTTCGCTAAAAAGCGTAATTGGGTTCCGTTCCCGGAACATTTCTTTTTCTGCTAGTGTCAAACATTTTTGTGCCACAAAGAATGATCACAATTAGATCTGTTGCTTTCACTCATAAGTGTATGTAAGTCTTAATTACATGAAACCAAGTCTAACAATATACCTAATTAAGTCGATTTCGTATACAATTCGTTATTCGTTTTTCGTTTCAGCTCAAAGACTTTATGAGTTCAAATTTTGTTGGTGAAAGACTAGCTGTAGTAGCTGTTGGTATGTATCTCAGTAAAACTGACTTTGTTTTACTTTAAGAAAGCTGTCGACCTCTTTATGGACCTGCATTTTTCTTTCCAATGAGATTTTTTAACAAGTGGCATATCACAGTAGATAGGACTCGAACAAATGTATACGTTAATTAGAAATGTATATGAATATGTATGGTACTGAAGAAGGCCCATTATAGCCGAAGCAAAAAAAATCAAGCGGGAGGGGCGCCTTGGATTTTATGACTTGGAGAGTTACTTGGAGATTTCATTGAGCTCTTTAGCTCAGTGGAAATGTTTGAATCCCATTTGTTGTGGTATGCCACTTGTAGAATAATCTATCCTAATTCCTAGCATTCGCAATTTATGGCAAATATAAGTATTTATGTTACTGAAGAAGGCACAGCAAAGCCGAAGCATAAAAGGTCGAAATGGAGCAGAACCTTGGGATGTATGACATTTAGAGTTAGTTGGTGATTTTATTGAGCTCTATAGCTCGGTGGAAACGTCGTTAGCTCTCTGGTCATGCAGTCCAGGTTCGAATCACATCTTTTGCGGTTGGTATGCCGATTGTGGAAAAATCTATCCTAGTGTTCGCCATTGATGACAAATACAATTCTTATGAGACACGTGTAATAAGGAGTTCTTTTTGGATTTTAGGCTGTGATCACGATCAGTTGGTTAAAAATGTGTCATCAATGCTTGGCGATCTTCCCGGTGGAGTTCCAGTCTCACAGGGCAAGCCAAAATACTTTTCTGGTAAGGAGTTTACATTAATCTCTTATCATATAGATTAAGGAAGCCTCGGTGAGAGAGCAACTCATGTGTCAACATTACGAGCATGTGCTACTCGAGGTCTTGGATCAGAACTAGTTATATTGATTGATAGATCGCTTGTTTACATAGAGTGGGCTTTATCGAGACACTGCGGTGAATTTAGATGAGAATTTAACCTTGTTTTGTTCTTACCATAAATTATCGTATACACGTTTTATATAAGGAACCTTTGGTATGAGTTGAGGCTAGAGTTCCTTAATTTTTCAACAAAATGAGGATAATAATGTTTATGCCTTCTATCTACAAGCGATTCACTCATGAGAATCTCGTACAACATTTTCATAGAAATTCCTTTGAAATCCTTTTGTTTCAACGGGAATCTCGTACGCCTTTTCGAGGAGTGAGGAGTGAAATGCCCCTCGACTATTATTTCTATTCATGTTTCATGAGAATGCCGTAGAAAAGGTTAACTCTTGGAATACTAAATATATATATAAGTCTACATTTTGACTGTAGTTTCATTGTGTTTGGAACATTCTGTTTTGTTATTCCAGGGGAAGCAAGAGTGAGAAATGCATGTAGTCTTACACACGCAGCACTGGTAGCCGAAGGTGCTGGGTATGTACAATGAAGTTCCAAATACAGTCAAACACAACGCTTTAACAAAGCATTCTTTTAAGCAGTTCAACGATTAAGCAATTGAAACAACAGATTTTGCTACTTAATATAAGTTCTGTTAATTTCTTTTATCTTTTAGACACCAGAGCAAAGACATCTTTGCATGTAGCCTGCTACAGGTACGATAATTGTATAGGTGATTTAAGTTGGTTAGAAGTTGATGTCTTCTTTGAATCTGAGATAGAGAGTCTTTTACTGGAGTCTTTTGCTTAGATAGGGGGCCTGTTATTATCATATGATTAAAAAATAATCATAGTCATAATCGTTGTTTTCTTTGGCTCAGTAGAAGTGTTACGGGCCTTCTAGTAATGCAATCAAGGGTTCGAATCCCATCAATTGTGAAATAATCGATAAGGATCGTGTTTATCCTTACTGATGTGTGGAAATCTGCTTTTTCAGATGATTATGGGCACCAATCCCGTTATCAAGCGTGGAAGCAACACTGCATCGTCGAGGTATTGATTTTTACTGATTATTTTGGATACTTGTTCACTGCTCATCCATTGCAGTTGCCCTTCTCCATATACAACTGTAATAAAGATTTGTCAACAGTTGTCAAAATACTTTGCAGGCAACATAGTCTATCTATCGGCCGTTGGACCTACGGATCTCAGCCCTTGGACTATAGACCGCAGACCCATGGCCGCAAACTGTTCTTGAGTACATAGCATAGAGTTGGTACGTAGTGCCAAAGATTACTGGGGCCACCCACCCGCTGGTAAATACTATCAAAATCGTTCGACGTTCGTCATTTTACGTTTTTTTATCTTTTCTTTAGAATAAACCGAAGTGCTCTGAGTGTTGCTAAAAGTCCATATATGGTAAGGATCTATTTCAGATGTATGCACCATTCTCCCAACAGAAGTTAAGTAGTGATGCTTAAAGCCCATTTCTTATAGTAGGAGTAGAGTGTTGGGAATATCATAATAACCTTTGGTTTCTTACTGGTACAGCTTGATACTAAAGTTATTTCTTTGTTCGGGCAAAGATTCAATTGACCCTTGTCAACGTTTTGCGTTCTGTATTTTCAGTCCAGTTTCAGCAGCTATCTAGTTCTCTCTCGATATCTATCTGTTGTCAATTTATCAGATTCCCTGTTTTTAAATATTGATAACATAGATGTGTGGGGTGATGAGTCAAGTAAAAAACAAAACATACAGTATTAAAGTTTGTTTGTTTTTATAGCTTTCTAGTAACTTGGGCTTAGTGTATTACTTTGATCACCTTCATCTAAATCTGTACACTCACTTTACAGGTTAGGGGGGGGGGGGGCTATTTTTGGTATTCATCTATCGCTCCAGCTCACTCATTATACCTACAATGCCTGCCAAAGCCTTGGAACACTTGCACTATGTTTATTCAGGTGGTAGCAGAAAAAACCCCTCCCCCTCAAACAATGTTTATTTTCTACTGTCTGGAATCCGAGAACCCGAGAACCTCCCACGAGAACCCGCAAAACTACGGGGAGTTCCAAGGACCTTTCGCAGGCATTGTCGTCACTTGTGCTCTTGGCAGTTTCAGTAATGTAGGCCATTGTGGGAAAGTCTGAAGCAGTGATCAAAAGATCATAACGTATTTATGTACTATCCTGTTATTCCATAGGTAACTTCCCTGAATATAAATCATTCAGACAATGGAATGGTTGGCTTTTATGCTATCACTGAACCCAATGATTCATCAACGGTAGGAATTACTCTGGAATCTCTTTTTTATGTGGTTTTAAGTGTAACATAGAAGATATTGTATGTTAACATTTGATGACGTATTTTGATACACAGGCTGCCCTTTTAAATTATAGTAATGCTTGCTATATATTTCCTGTTATTATTTGGAATAGGTTTTGAAATCTGTGCTAAATGAGTTCAAGGATGTTTCAAATGGAAAAATCAACGAAGAGGAGATGCGTCGTGCAAAGTAAGTAAGAAGGGTATTCTACTATTATATAATTTCTCTATTAACTTCAGTTAGTCCCCCTTACGTTTGAAGTGATTGGCGAAGGAATAGAAGATTTACTTTATGAGAGGAATCGAATTGCAGCGATTGATACTGATTCTGTCGGATTGAAGCTCTCCATTATATAGATGTTGGTCAATATTTGTCATGAATGGCGTACACAAGGAAAGATTTTTTAACAAGTGGCATACAGCAATAGATGGGATTAGAAACTGGACTGCATGACCAGAGAGCCAACAACGTTTCCACTGAGCTATAGAGCTCAATGAAATTGCCGACTAGCCTTTCAAGTTACACAGTCCATGGTTGTCCTACCGTTTAATTTGTTTTGTATTTTGTTGAGTTTAAACAGGAAAAGAGCCTTGGGCTTTGTGACTTGGAGGGTTGCTCGGCAATTTTATTAGACCTCTTTAGCTCAGTGGAAACGTAGTTGACTCTCTGGTCATGCAGTCATTTTTTATCAATGTATGCCACTGTGTTCCAGCTGAGCTTCTTGGCCAAAGCTCTTGGGTTAGGGACTTGTTCATGTATCATCATTCTTTCAGTTTTTCTCCTGAAAATACTTCCTTATCTCTCCCTTATATTGTCTGCATTGCTGTTTTTTCATTCACTTGAGTCCAGTTTGTTTATAGTTTGCAAAAGCTTTAGCTACAGCCAAATTTTTGAATTCTGAATAGTGAAACTATGAATGTTTTTCCAGAAAACAATTAAAATCAAGTATTTTGATGACAAGTGAAAGCAAAGATGCCTTAGTTGAAGATATAGCTAATCAGGTATTTGAATAATTGTAATTCTTACTTTTTCTTCGTCTCGAACTCCTTCTTTTTCCTCTTCTTCTTCTCCCTCTTCTTCTTCTCTACTTTTTTCTCTTTGCTCATCTCTATTTTCTTCATCTTCTTCTTTTTCTTCATCTTCATAATCTTTATGTTCTACTCCTTCAGTCCCATACATCTTCTTCATCTTCTTCATCTCTTTCTTCTTAATCATCCTCGTCATCATCATCTTCCTCCTCTTCTTCGTGTTGTTCTTGCTCCTCTGCTTCTTTACCTTCGTTTTCTTCATTTCCTTCTCCATCTTCTTCTGGTTCATCTTCTTCCCTTCTTCATCTGGTCCATCTTCTTTATCATCTTTATCTTCTTCTACTCCCTCATCTTCCTCTTCTTCTTCATCTTCTCTTCCATCTTCTTCTTCTCTTTCATTGTCTTCATGTTCTTCTTCATCTTTTCCATCATCTTCTTCATCTTCGTCAACATCAACATCATCTTATCTTAGTGTTCTTCTCTTCTTTCTTACTTTCTTTTTCTTGTTTTCATTCATCGTCTTCTTCTTCAACTCAACTAGTCCATCTTCTTTATCTTGCCCTTCTTTTTCGTCTTTTTCGTCTTTTCCTTAATCTTCATCCTCTTCTTTTTCTTTTTCTTCTTCATCTCCTCCTTCGTCGTGTTCAACTTCACCCTTCATCGTCTTCCTCTTCTTCTTCATCTTCTTCATCTTCTTCTTCATCTGAAATGCAAGCGAATCAAGTGGTCCTTTGACTTTCCTTTCCCATTCTTTCGTAGATCTTTTCTAATGGTCAATACAAGGCTGTAGATGAAGTATGTTCAGAAGTCGATAATTTACGAATGGATGACATTGTTGCGGTAAGTTTCGTAAACTGTAGAAGAGCTAAAGGCCTTGAATTTAGACCGGTGCTAAGTTCAAGACGTGGCAAAATAACCCCCATTACTGTCCCTGGTTTATAGAATTCCTTGACACTTGACAATGAGTAAGGTAGTTTTATCTCAATCTGTTTTAGGTTGCTAAACGCTTATTCATTGGCAAATCAACCTATGCTGTTCTTGGAGACTGCTCAAGGGCTCCTTACTTAGACGAACTATTATAATATTATTGAATGCTTGAAATACTGTTTTAAATCTATTGCAGCCTGGTTAAGTATATGTGTTTTCGAATACGGTAAGCTTCTTTATTAGCAGTGTTGATCGTGTGCCTTACAATATATTGATCTGTACATTCGACCTATAAAACAACTGATGACTTTCATTCTGCCCTTTCTGCAGACTAAAGGCCTGGCTAAACTAGGAGACATGTCGCGCGCGACATTGATGTCCCCTCAGTGTCTCCCAGTTTCGCCACTTCGGAAACTTTTCGCGCGCGACAAAATTTGTAGCAAGAGACACGCAATTGTTTCTTGGAGACAACAGAAACATTTTTTGTCTCCGCGACATGCAAATGAAATGGGGGACATGTTGGTCGCTTGTCACTTGCATGTTTTGCCACCCTGGGAGACTCGCCGATTACAGTGTCGCATGCGACAAGTCTCGTAGTTTAGCCATAGCTTAAGACTCTGCTTTAGAGAAAAAAGGGGGGATATGTAGTGGGGAATAGTGTCGATAGATGCTTTGAGCATATTCAGGTCTTACAAAAGGTAAAACTCTTCAGTTTTGGGTACTTTCTGAGTTTGTTACAAAAACAAGTGCGTAAATTAGAAGCCCTCGTCACTTACCTTCCGGCTCCGAGGCCTCATTAACCCCCGGGATTGGCCACTCATTAGCATGCGCGCAGGCGCAATGGCGCACAGCACAGCACAACCAA
>JAADKT020018684.1:0-11280 GCA_011763395.2 Chrysaora chesapeakei
TGCCACCACAGTATGCAAATAGTACCACCACAGTAGTGATTATCCACCACAGTAGTGATTATAGATTCGCTAGCGTGAAGATGGAGATTGTCTGCTTAGTTCAGATACTGCTCAGGAATTAGAACTACAGTTAAACTACAATTAAATGCAATCACGTAATTGATGAAAAAAAAAAGAAGTGAAACGTCAAACAACACAAGATAAAACCTAGACTCAGAGGGCAAATGCCAATCAAGTACAATAGTCGACATTACAATTTCAACAGTACAACAGTACAATTTCAAAGCAAGTACATATAATACCCTAGAGTAGCCGATATTTTCAAATTACATTCTAAAGTTTTCATGGGATTTGAAAAACTGAAAGACCAACAGATTAAATTTGTGATTGATGAAAATGTCCAGCCCATAGCACAACAGCGAAGAAGAATACCATTTCGTTTAAGAGGAAAGGTTACTCAAGGATTAGACAAAATAGAAGTCCAGGATATCATTGAAGATTCAGAACATACGACTGGCTATCTTCTATTGAAGTGGTTCCAACGCCAGATGAAGATGAGAGCATAAGAATTTCCGTAGCTCGTGCCGCCAACACTGCAATAAAGGATTAATTAATTTCGAATCTTCTCACAGCTTGATAATGGAATCCGTAAATGGTTGCCGAAATATCACTGGAAAATTAAAACTAGGTTAGAAAATCCACAATGATGTTCTTATTTTATTTGCAATAAAGGGTATAAGACATCCTATAACAGGAATGAAAGACATTCCTTTGAAATTAAATGGATCAAATATTTCTCTAAACTGTACATGTCCGAAGCATATCATTACCTAGAGCTAGCAAAAGAGAGTCGTTGCATTACGCCATTTGTTACTCATGCAGGATTATACAGATATAAACGATTAAACTATGGTACCAACTCAGCTGCAGTAATAATTCAACATACTCTAGCACAAGGCGCAAGTAATAAAAGGAATACCTAGCGTAAGCAATATTGCTGACGACATCATCATATTTGCTGCATCATATGAGGAACAGAATAAACCGCTAGAAGAATGCCTTCAAATATTAGGAAAAAATAACAAAAACTAAACCTCCGTAAATACAAATTACTCAAACGCAATTTAGATTCGGATTTGTCTTGTCCCACAAGCTATGACAATAGAAGAAAGAAAAAAGCAACACAAAATGACAATGTACTCAGAGCTTTAGAGCAGCTATACGCACAATTGGGATACAAACAGTATAAAGCCGTACAATAAGATAGAAGTTAAAATATCAATAGATCAGGCAAACAACATTCTTTTATGTGTATCAAGCTTTCTCATGAAGGACACCATGGACGTCTAAGACAGTAGCAATATCAAGACCCGCAAAGACACAAAATGGACAAAAGAACATTGAAATGCTTATGAAAGCCTTAAGAAAAGTCTTGCTAAAAAGCCTTTTGATTAGCTATTTTTATCCCAGTAAAGAGACCCTGGTATTTTTTATGCAAGTCCTGTTGGACTTTGCAATACTTACACAACGAATTGCTCGGATCAAGAAACGTACAAACCATTGCTTATGGAAGCAGAGCCTTGAAAAATTCTGAAAAGCTTTACTCCTAAACTGAAAATGAAGCATTGTCGATTATATGGGATATTGAACATTTTCACTTTATGCTTATAGCGCGTCTTTCATCTTAACCACCTGCTAGAATCGAGTGTTGGATGCTTCGAATACAACAATATGATTTCAAAGTCATCTACAATGCTGGCACAGAAAAACTTGTTGATTTCCTGTCTCGAAATCCGATAGAAGTTAAATACAAAGATGAAAGTATAGCAGAAGAATATATAAATTTTTTAACAAATGCAGCAGTTCCACAAGCTATGACAGTAGAAGAAATAAAAAAAAAAACAACACAAAATGACAATTTACTTAGAGCTTTAAGAGCAGTCATACGCACAGTTGGGATACAGACAGTATGAAGCCGTACAAAATGATTGAAGATGAAATATCAATAGATCAGGCAAACAACATTCTTCTGCGTGAATCAAGCTTTCTCATGAAGGACACCAAGATACGTCTAAGACAGTAGCAATATCAAGGGACCATGTGTGGTTTACGGACATTCGACAAGCTGCTAAAAGCTGAGATAGACAAATGCCTGGACTGTTAAGCTACTGCAAAACCAAATCCACCAGAAATATAGAGTTCTGACCCAATGGCAGTTAGGGCAAGTAGACCAAGTCAACATTGAATTTTGTGGCCGGTTTCCCTCCGGACCCTATCTTCTTACTGTAATAGATGTCTACTCGCGCTTTCCAGAAGTTAAGATTCTAAGTTCTGTATCCGCTGATAGAGCCATTCCAAAATAAGATGGAATCTTCGCACCTCACGGAATACCTAAGACGTTAAGGTCAGAGTAAAAGACCACTCTGTCACAGAATGGAACTTTAAAAGATACTTGGAAGCTCTTGGAATCATCTATAGCCCGAAAACATGACTTGCCTCAAGGAAGTGCTGACACTTTTCTCCAGGAACATGATGATGCCAAATGAAGCCAAACACAACCAAAAACAGAAAGAAATACAATTGTCATATTCCCGTTTAGGGAATCAGAGAGGAGAGAGACAGACATAAACGATTGCGCTTTGTGAGCTGACTACATTACTGAACTAAATTACAATAAAATAAGGAATAACTAAATACCTAGATGAACAATGGTTACCATTGACATTGTACCGGAAGTACGTCAATGGCACTGAACCATGAATACTACAACACTGTACAAATAACCGGTGTCATGCGATAGAATCCGACCCCAAGATAGGCGATAAAGTCCAAATAAGACAGAGGAAGAAGACTAAGCTCAGTACCAACTTCAACCCTACACCATATCACAGTAACATCAGTGAAATGAAAAACAATAACAGCTTATTATCGTCAACATACCTTCACAAGGAATAAATCCTCCTTTAAACGCCTCTTGAGAGATGCAACAGATAATGAAGAGGGAGATGATGATCTAGAATTCGGAAAGGAGAGAAGGGACGATCCAGAGACAGATAATTACGATACAGAATATCATATACTAAGAAGATCGACAAGACCAAGATAGCAAGCAATACTCTACAGACAAGTATAATTATATAATTTATTTCAAATAGGGGAGTGATGAGGTAAGAACTCATACTCCCTTGTTGCACGTGGCTGATAATTCGTATTGAGTTGTGTTCTCTTCGATAATGAAATGTCGTAGGCTTTCGTGTCTAGTCTGATCAATAAATACCATATAAACAAATACAACACACTTATGGCGGAGTTTCAGAAAACGCAATCAGACGGATTGCACTGCAGTACAGGCTGTTTCTGCTGCAGGTAATGCTTTACCAGGATTTCCTATACTTGCTACTGATAATGAATTGACAGAGCATTTCTGCACTTCGGTTTCTCAATGCAGGCTTTGGTGCTGTTCAGGTTTGCAGCGTTGTCTAAAATCAAGATTTCGGCGTAGTACAGGATTACATTTACGGGCTTACTTGCTGTATGTGGCCGGGTGTTTATGAAGAATTCGTTGCCTCGAATGGCCAGAGTGGACCAACCGTCAGACATCAAAAGGGAAAACATGTTGATGTGCACAGTCAGCCTGATATGCATCTTCCTAAACAAGAACAAGGAAGGCAGAGACATTGTAATAGGTGTTTATGTATATCAATATTTTAATCGTCCATGCAAAAGAGCGAAAGCAACTAAACTTAACAAAGAAGACAACATGCTAATGATCTCTTACTCTCTTACTGGTACCAAGTTGAACACATCTGAAAGGCATTAGAAAGGACACACCATTGCCATGCCAAGTTGAGATGTGCACCCATAGAAATTCAATGTGCTCTTAACGTGTGTACCAGTTAGAACACAACCACAAGACGCCCGAGAGAACACTTAACCAAAAACTAAAGAAGTCAGCCAGTCGATGTGTCGTCCAACAGCAAAACAGTCACATCTAAGAACAGTCAATTACAATATTTAGTTATTGATAGTATATTAGCTTTATCAAACAACAGCTAAGAAAGAGCAACCAACTGTTTCATATTTGTCTTCCAAGTTGGCTGCCAAACTTTTACTATGGTAGAGAAAGAGAACCGCAAAACCCAAACATACAGTAACATAACAGAGATAGCATAAAATGCTGAAAGGTCCAAAGATCGTTAGATTACGTACAAGACTTGAAGATGAACGAATAGACACTTCATATATCCAAGCAAATGATGTAGCAAAGAAGGTAGAATATGTTGGAAAAAGACTGATGCCATTTTTTTTCTCATTAACTGGTTCACTTTGACATTTTTTCTGCATCAGTGACTTTTATCGAATAGCTCATGAACAACAGAATTGCACTTTTTTGGTTTTCGTGGGAATGACAAAGATAATACGCATGTCAGAAAAAATGGACTTCATCATTAAAGGGAATCAACAGATATAAAAGTGGCTTAAGCCACCCATCAATCAAAATTGAATAGGAAAAGAAACGAATTTGTTGTTTGTAAACATGTCACTCTAATTGAAAAGAATCGCTAAATTGCCTTTTGTGCATGAATTCAAAAGAGCCCTTTTGTCTTCATGCGTCTAACCTTCTTTTATGTACGTCTATTCCCTTTAAGAAGTTACTACAACAGAAAGTAGGTTCCACATTAACGCAATAAAGAAAGACATTTAGTTTCAACAGCGGTTATAAACAGTTTATCAAGAGAAGGACCAAAGGACAAGCCCATGTTCGCGCCATCAGTTTGCTCCAACATTTAAGTATTTGCAATGAAGAGGTAATCGGCCATCATTTAGTAAATGAAGAATTAGGCAAGATAACCGTGTAGCTAAAACTTGACCATCATGCAAAACGAATCGATATCTTCGGTATTTCTTATCCTTTGCTTTGTGAAATAAGACACAATTAAACAAATATGGTAAAAAAGAAAGCTGAAGAAAGAGAAAAACAATAAGAAGTATTCACGCTATCGTGTTTTCATTGAAATGACAACATTAAAAGAAAGCATAGAATGCTGAAAAGTCCGACAATTATTTAATGTTGGCAAAAATTTAAAGGGAAACAAATAATGATTTATGGAAGAAAATTATGTAGCAAAGTAGGTAAACCATGTTAACAAAAAAATCACGCAGTTATGGTACCCATTACCAGGTTCACTTTGACATTTGTCAGTATTGAATATTTTTAACCCATTATAGACAGATTTAAACTTTTCTGGTTTCCATAGCAATGACAATCATCATATACTTGCCAGACAAAATGTTAGACAAATGATTGAGAAATTAATACAGCAGTGAATAACGTCAGCATAAATGCAGTGAAGACCAATTATAAACCGAAATATTTTGTTACCACGACAAAGTCCATGAAAAATTGGCAAAGGAAGAACCAAAAGACATGCCCATGGCCGCGCAATCAGTCCGACCAAGCATATTTGCAATGAAGTAGTAATCGGTCATCATTTTTCATTGATGACACACTTGCAGATAACCAAGTAACTGAAAAACAGGATACACTCAAGAAAAGTGGGTAAAGAAGAAAGCTGAAGCAACATAAAGAAGTATGAAGGTTACTACGTTTTCATTAGAATAACAGCCATAGCAGATAGCATATAGTGTTCTGAAATGTCCGCCAATCATTGAGTGGGGCATATAGACTTAGCGATGAACGAGTAGACACTTGATTCATCCAAGAAAAAGTTATCAAAGAAGGTAGAGCATGTTGACAAAAGAGTTACACTATTTCGGCTCTTTTAACAGGTACACTTTGTTGATTACCATTGTTGACATTTATCAAAGAACTCATATAAACAACAGATTTGCGATGCTTCGCTAAGAAATAAAAGCGAATTGCTACAAAAGCAATTCGCTTGATTCGGTCGAGAAAAGCGAATTAGCTTCGCTGCTGCTGAGAAGAGCGGTACAGTGTCGAATCAAACTTCTGCTTCTCTCCAAAAAGAACGCACCCTAATATCTCTTTTTCATAAGAATAACAACCATAATTAATCGTGTAAGACAACATAGAGTATTGGAAGGTCCGTCAATCATTGAATGGCAGCATAGACTTAATGATGAACAAAGACACTTGATTCATCCAAGCAAATGATTTAACAAAGAAAGTCAAGCATGTTCACTAAAGACAGACGCTGTTTTGGTTCTCATTAACAGGTTCACCTAGAAATTCTTCATCAGCGATTTGTATCGAAGAACTCATTAACAACAGATTTACATTAGTTTTCAGGGGAATGATAAATATCATGCACATGTCAGAAAAATGGATTCATCATTGAGAAATAATTACAACAGAGAGTAGCGTCCACATGAATGCTATAAAGAAAGATATTTAGCCTGAACAGCATTCATGAAAAGTTTATCAAGAGAAGGACCAACGGACAAGCCCATGAGCGGGCCATTAATTTCACTAAACAGTTAAGTATTTGCAATGAAAAGATAATCTTCCGACATATCGTCATTAATGAAACACGTTCAGATAGCCATGCAGCTGAAAAGCAGATCAATAGGACGATTTCAACAAAAATAATTAAAGAAGAAAGCTGAAAAACATTTAGAAGTATGCATGTATGCAGAAACAGTACTACAACAGAGTTTCCAGAATAATGCAACGAAGACAGATATTTAGTTTTAACAGGGTTCATGAGAAGCGCTGCGGAGCACGATTTTGGTTCCCACAATGCCTTGCAAACAGAAAACCATGTGCTTGAAGATTGCGTGAAGTTGTGGTATGGCAGTCGTAGTTGGATATCATATGAATTAAGAGAGCGCGTTTACTCAACTACTCAATCCGTTTATTTATTCTCTTTATCTACCTCTTACAACCTTTTCCACCACTTGGTCCACCGAACTGGGATGCAGTGCTTGGCAGTTGGTAAGATGAAGATAGAGTCTGTAGCTTGATGCAGTTTAGGCCAAGGAGGCTGAAAAATGGCTGAGCAGATCGTTAAGCTGAAAAGGTGCAGGAGTGCACATCGGATGAATGTAAAAAGCAACTGAAAGATGCACTAGAGTGTTTAGATAAAGATTTGAAGGACAATGCTCAATTGTTGAAGTTGAAAGTTGGGTTAACTTCAAAATTAGAGAAGATTGTGAATCTCGACCAGCAAATTCTCGTGCAATTGTGCCAGGATAATGACATCAAGGAAGAAGAAATCGCATTGGAGAGTGAAGAGGCGGATGAATTGGCAACAAAAGTCAGGACAGTGTTAATCAAGCTTGATAACCTTTTGAATAAGAAATCAACTCCAACTACACCAAGGAGATTGTTACCCATGTTGCCAACTCCACCAAGGGCAAAAGGAATGCCTAGTCCAGCGATAGGAGTCAGTCCTGGGTCTACTACTACAGAACAATCAGCTTACAACGTTTCCAAAGCTTGAAATGAAGAAGTTTAATGGAGATATTTGTCAATGGCAAGAGTTTTGGGACTGCTTTGAGAGTTCCATTGACAGTGATCAAGGTTTGTCACCTGTGATGAAGTTAAACTATATGCGTGGGATGTTAGACAGACCTGCAAGGGCTGTTATTGCGGGATATGAGACTACCAATGGAAATTATGCTGAAGCTCTTGATCTTTTGAAAGATAGGTAGGGGAAGAAGTCAGTAATACAATAAGCGCATTTGAATCGTATCATGAACCATGCTGCAGTTAAAAATGAGGATGATGTTGTGGGCCTTAGGAAACTCAGGACAAAATAGAGGTGCATTATCGTGGACTGCGAGCTTTGGATGTAGATGAAGAGACATACTCTGCCATCGTTGTGCAAAAAATTGTTGAGAAACTTCCAAAAGAATTTAACTTGACTATCATAAGAGGAGAAGTTTTTTTTAATTGGACTATCAAGGACTTGTTGGATGCATTTAAAAAGGAACTGGAACTGAGAGAAGAAATCGCAAGATCTTCTATTGCTAACAAGGAAGTGAAAAAAAAATGTTTTCTCCACGGTGGCAGTGTGATATTGGAAGAGAAACGCCAGTATTAATGATATCGGACAATGCAAAGACTTTTAAGACAACTGGAATGAACTTGAAGCAACTTTTCAATCACCCTGAGTTAAGAGGAGAGTTGGAACGAAAGAAAGTAGAATGGAAACTGAGTGGCAGGTCATTTTAGAGAGAGCGCCAAATTGGGGTGGATTTTATGAAAGATTAGTAGGTCTTACCAAACGTTGCTTGGAGAAAGTGTTAGGGAATGCGTGTTTGAACCAAGATAAACTACATGCAGTTCTGGTTGAAATCGAAGGAACCCTCAATGCAAGACCTTTAACCTATGTCAGTAGTGAGTTACAGGGAGAAATTCTTACACCGGCACATTTGTTGTATGGTAGAAACTTCAGTTCTCTGCCAGATTACCCTATAGAGGAGGAAGGTTTCAAGGAAAAGGACTAAGGGGCCAGGTATAAGTATTTTACAGAAAGATTGGTCCACTTTTGGTTACGATGGAGGAATGAGTATCTTGTTAATCGTAGAAAGCATCATCGTAGTGGCAGTCAAGCAGGCAAGAACGTTGCGAGAGTTGGTGATATTGTTCTTTTAGGAGATGACAGTCTCAAAAAACGCAATGACTGGAAGCTAGGAGTCGTCCAAGAATGCATCAGAGGTAAAGATAATGAGGTTAGAGGAGCAAAGGTAGTGGGTGTGAAGAAACCTCTTTTATTATCTAGACCTTTTCAGAAGCTATTCCCAATTGAAGTGAGGAATAAGAATGAGCGGAATGCGGTAAGTCATGAATGCGGGGGGACCTGCGCAG
Source organism: Chrysaora chesapeakei (assembly GCA_011763395.2). NCBI lineage: Eukaryota > Metazoa > Cnidaria > Scyphozoa > Semaeostomeae > Pelagiidae > Chrysaora > Chrysaora chesapeakei. The sequence goes on from JAADKT020018684.1 coordinate 8,795, forward strand.
ATGGTGTCACTCATTGCACACAGTCGACCTGCACGCTGGGTCGCTGCATTTGATTCCCAGTGGAAGACCCAGGTTATGCTTGATTCATGGTGAATCATGGAGGGGGTGTATGCGGAAACCCAGCTGCCGCCGCTACGGAGCACGTTTTTGGTTCCCATAATACCTTGCAAACAGAAAATCATGTGCTTGTAGATTGCGTGAAGTTGTGGTATGGTAGTCGTAGTTGGATATCATATAAATTAAGAGAGCACGTTTACTCAACTACTCAAGCCGTTTGTTTATCTCTTTATTTATTCAACAGTACAAGGAATAATGGAGCCACTGATCTCTAAAAAGAGAGAATAGTGTCTTTTTTTAGAGCAAATATTTGAAAACCATGAAAAATGTTAATTGGAAAGGAAAAGTCGAAAAATTTCTTCATGTGATGTTGGATCCATTCTTACAAATTTTTTCTGATTTTTAGGAAGAGCGTTATTGTACTTTTCTATAAGAGGAGTCTTATTAGAAATGATTCTAGGCCTAAAACCTTGAGAAGAATGCCTAACATATAACCCATTATCCTTCATCACCGGGGTTATATTTACTGAATGACAAGCCTTTTGATGCAAATTACTCTTTATTTCACTATTGGAAAAACACATTCAACAGTAAAATTTTCGTACAAAGTTTTGTTGTTCGCAAATGTTTCGGCCTGGCATTTTTGAGTTGTTTGTTTTGCTAGAAATCGCTAGTATTCAACCTCATTACCAGCTCTGAAACACGTCTCTGAAGCTCTCAACGGTGATTTCAGTCAAACTTAAGGCTGCCTAAATTGCAAGAACTTCTGGTTCATTAGCAATAGGCATCGAAAGAACATTTGATTGCCAGCGAGGATTTTTTAGCACGGAAATACCGTGTAATGGCATAAACTTGACGCATCTTCTTATGGTTATAATTCTTCATTTGGCTGTAAAATTTATCAGCGTAATCTAGCTATATCTCCACTTTGTGTAACAATGATGAACTGCGAAGAGTAAAATCACGTGTTTCTTCTAGTCCAGTGATATTACCGCCGTAAATTTTCTATTCGCAAATGAGATAGCAATCTATTCTTACTGAATCCTACTCTCTTCCTTTCAATTGGCTAAGTGCGAAGGAGGCTTCGCTGTTTGAAAGGTAGAGAGAATTCAGACCGTCACTGCGGGAGGAGTGGAGGGGCAGCTTATCTTATATTGCGAATTGCTGAAGAAGGATGGCTAAATCACATGCATTGAGTTTTATAACTCAACTATTCCCCCTAGGGGGTCACTGCCTGACTGAATGATTATTTAATGGGCCTTTAGATTATCTAATCTTAGCCCAGTTAAAAATTCAGAGATTGCATCTGGTGAGAATAGCATGAAATTTTCTGATTCGCTATCGTTGCGTCAAATGTAGATTCAAATTTAGAACTTCCTTAATAGAGAACAAGTCAAATTAAGTGACAGTTTACTGCGTGGAAGTCTCGTACAATTTTGCCAGATATCATATTGTTTTTATTCAAATCTCTTTGAGGTTCTGTTGCTTTAACCGAAATTTTGTGCGCTTTCGTGAAGTATTAAATGCCCCTCTAGTGAAACTTGAAGAGCGTTTTATGTAGCATCTTTTTTGTTCACGGAAGGAGGTCCTTTATTATGCTAGTTAAATATCATTTACTCCATGGACGACTTTCCAGCAATGTGCTATGTATGGGGTTGTGTTCTTACCCAGCTGTTGTGCAGTTACTAGCTCAGTGCGGTCGGGTTTCGAGCCCTGGTCATGGTAGCGTCACAGCCGGGGTCGAGGTTTCGTTATCTCGTTAGTCCATCTACTTTCGAGAGCCTAGTACTAAATATATTTTTCTTCACCTTTAGTTTTGGGCTGGGAAAGCAAAGCTTTTCGATTTTTTTACATTACGATGTTCCCTAATTAACTAATAATGTAAGAATTGCGATTGCTATTTAAATGTTTCTTGAAATATTTTTGAAACACTTCATACCCTTTTTTCTTAGTTTGCAATTCAGCAGAACCAAATCTCACTAGATCCAACATGTTAAACCAAACGTTTTGCAGAATCTTCATGTGTCCACAGATATTGTATATGGTTTGCATTCTCAGCTTATATCCTTATCTTTGCTATAAAAAATTGGACAAACATTATCATTACCAAGTTATCTAGGTATCAACAGTGCTATCAAAAAAAATTCACGTTATAGCTATTTATGTTTATGAAATAAACATTTAATAACGATACACGGATTCAAGAAAAGTAATTTTAATTTAAAGATATTTTCTTGAGTTCGAGCACTTTTGTGGTGGAAAAAGTTATGTTCAGTGCCCCGGTGGGGGGGGGGGCTTAATTAAATTTTGTAAGCGACTTTCCGCCCAATGATGAACAACATAACAGAGCTTATACAGGGTGGCCCAAAAAAAGGGACCCCCTTAGGTAAATAATTTCTGTGTAAATTTTCTCAAGGAGGAATTTTATC
>JAADKT020018905.1:0-19422 GCA_011763395.2 Chrysaora chesapeakei
GCCGCAATGCATGACAATCGAACCCAGTCCCTCTTGGGTGGATTAACCTCAGATCAAGTCTGTGCCTTATCTGTCATATAAAGCCTTTTTGATTTCTCCTTGCCTTCTCTTGATTCCGGATCCAGAGAAATCAAGACTTTTGCGAGGGCGAACATCTTCGCTGGAAGACGTAGGCCTCGTGGGCCTATCGCTGCTACCACTACAGCTACCACTTTCTCCGCTGAGGTCACAAAAACTACCTTCCTTGAATGAATAATCTCTGAACTTTTTCCGATCAGACTGACACGAAGATTCTTTCAACTTGGGGGGACAAAAAGTGTTTGTTTTTCTCGCCACCATGCGCCATTTTGAAATTGTGCTTCCTAGCCTTATTTTGCTTCCTAGCCTTAAGATTATGGCAGTGTCCGTCGTTGCTTATTGGCTTTTGTGCATGTGTCGGAATTAGCAAATACTCAATCGTGAAAATAAGAGTTTCAGACTGCAACACAAGATAAGTGGGGGTAAAGTATTATAAGGACGCTGTGGAGGAGCGTGGCTGGCAGATCATTAGTTGCATATGAATATAATGTCTTTATGTCATGATGTTAATGAACTAGCAAATGAATCAAAGGAAACATATGCAAGGCTGTTACAGATATAAAATTCTTGACTCGAAAGAAATCACAGAAAAATACTGGAGTGAAGATGTGCGGTTGTGGCCCCGTGTTGATTTGGGAAAAAACTTTGCTTTTATTATCGCCAAAAAAGCATTTGAGAATGAATATATAGGACAATATAAGGCAAGAAAAGCTTTCTCCTATTTTATGTGTGGGTTTGTGCATAAGATATCTACATTTGCTGTGTTGAATGAAAGAATAATTCTGAAAGGAACTGTTATGGCATCGCAAAAAGTGTGTGAAGATCCTAGAAATGCTTGGGTTCTCTGTAGTAAAAGTGGTGACATTTTAAGTGGATACCATACATTTACAGCTGGCTTCTCAGAGTGCTGTAACCATGTAATTTTGCTTCTGTACAAAGCTGAGTATGCAAATAGTAGAGACTTAGTGGGCCCAGCCAGTACAGACATTGCTTGTACCTGGAAAAGATGTACGGGAATTGCAATAGAGAGTACAAAAATGAAAGATGTTGAAATAAGAAAACACAAGGTAACTAAAAAGAACAGGAAACGAGTGGTTCAAAGTTTATTTAAACAAGAATTTGATCCTCGTAATGTTGCTGTTTGATAGACTAAAGCATTGTTCAGCAATTTATGGGGAAAAAATCAAATGCTGGAGCCTTACAGAATTTGGTTTTCCCAAAAGAGTACGCTTGCTCACCTCAAGTTACACACAAGTATCAAGGTTCAACGGAACAAGAGCTAAGCAGTGAATTTTTGCAATTTTTATCTTTTATGGAGAATCCGCTACACAAATGGAGAAATAAACAAGGGCTCAGTCAAGATCTAAGCAAAGACCAAAGGGTTAGATGCATTACTGGCACAAAAAATTAAAGATATCTTCACAAAGGTACACACTGTTTTGCATTTAAGAGGTAAAATGGTGAAAATCACACCATAACATGCAAGAATTTTTAATGATTCTGAAGTTGGCTAACAAAAAAAAGATGCTCGCATTGCATTTGCAGACCAAAAAGTAAACAACCATAGAAATGGAAAGCTGCTTGAAGTTGGCCTAATTACGAGTCCAAGCTTCCTATTTATAAAAGCAACTCCAGACAACATTTTTCAATGCAAGTGTTGCGAAGATAGTGCAAAATGTCCAGTGGAATATAATTTCACATTTAAAATAAGAAACAGAAATGTCTTTGACACATTCAGTGAACTAGATTACCTTGACAAGGGAGCAGACGGCGAGACAACTCTCATGCAAAATCATAAATATTACAGCTAAGTGACAAGCCAAATAGCCCTCATCAAAGCAAAGCATGGTTTCTTCGTTGTTTGGATACCAGTTTGCTCTGCATTCATACAAAAGATTCCCTTTAATCCGGAACACTGGCTTGACCTGCAGAGGAATGCTTTTTTTTTAAATCACATGTGACTTGAGTATTACTCGGGCAATGTGAAATTGCTTTTTGCCCATTTTGTGGCAAATTTGGCTTGGAGCCAAATGAAATCGAAAAAGATAAAGAAAAAAGTATCCAGTGTTGGGTTTGTGAATTATCGTACCATTGGCTGTGTGCAAACATACAAAAAGCATTCGAACAGGAATGGATATGCCAAACTTGCATATCAGAACTTGATTGCACTTGAACTTTCCTAATAATTAACAGTTAAAAGTTTTGATATGTAGAATAGTTAAACTTTGATTATATAGTTTTCTCATCATGCTACAATATAATAATTAAAAAATATAAATATCATAGTATTAATGATAAGTGAAGTACACAGCTATATTTATTTCGCTGTTCTAACAAAGGTTCTCTTAAATTTGTTAATGCTGCACATACAGTAACGATATAATCAACTATAGGCAATAGAAGAGCAGCCAATTCTGTCTTCAAGATTCCGTACTCTTTCATCCTTGGTATTGCCTTTTCCACGAATTTCCACATTTGCTATTATTGATGTCTTAGCAACATTGTCCTTGCTCATCTGCATGTCTCCACTTGAAAGTGAATTAAAGCTAAATGTTGATTGCATTTGCCTACTGAAATCCACACAACAAACATGGATTTATATAAGTCCCTACTAAATAACTGTTTTTAACTACACACCTACTAAACACAAAAAACGAGTGGCGTTGGTATCTATATAAAACATGATCTTAAATTTAATATCTTAAGCAAAATGTAAGGATCCCTGTGAAAATCTTTGGGTTCAAATCGCAAGGGGAAGTAAAGAAACAAAACTTGGCATACTTTACAGACATCTGAAAGGTGACATTGCTGAATTTAATGAACAGTTAGGAAGAACACTCCTGCTTACTAAAGGCCTATAGCCTGATCAATGCATGATTGTAGAGGACATTAACATTGGCTCCATAAATATAATCAATCAGGTAGGAAAAGATCTAAAGAATATCTTGATTTGATGCTTTCTCATGGATATCTACCTGCCACTACATTACCCTCAAGAGTCACTGATCATACAGCTACTTTGATTGACCATATATTTTACAAAGAGCGCAATCCAAGTCAAAAACAATTTCAGGTAAATATTTACACTGATATTTCTGACCATTTTGCTAATGTAAGAATCCCATGCTCTCTGTGGCTCAACCATGATTCTTTGTATTATCTGTATGTAATCTGTAATCACTCATGTTGAAGTAGCGCAGGGGCCTGCTTCTCATGTGATTCTTGTGTTCCTGCTGATTATAGGGAAAAATTCTAATCAAACTTCAACTAACAGGTAAGTCTCGTTAAATATTTTTATTAAATTATCACATGAAAAAGTTACACATGTAATTTTTGCAGCCTGTTGCTTACACAATTTAATGATTGAAAAAAACGAAACAAATTACACATCAGCTGCAGATTAAGATCATACACTGATGGGAGGGGCCTGGAGAAGTGAACAAGTTCTTAACAGCATACAGTCAACCACCGTTCACAATGCACCAAGAGAGGCAAAATCACAAGGGAAGTTTTAAAAAAAATTTTGGATCGGTGAGTTTCTTCAACAGTGGGAATCTAGTAGCAGCTAGCTACCACTTAACTAATCGTAAGGTGATCAGTGATGATGATATTTCAATTCAATACTCTCCCTTGCAAATAGTTCCAAGCTATTTGGCAAGCTCTAGAAAGGCCTTATCCCCTTGCACCAGATTCTTGAATTTGGGACACTGTATGTCATTAAGACACACATAATAAGCCGACTTATCTTCTAGAATAGCCAACTTCAGTGTGCCAGCCAGAAAAATCGCAGATGATGGCACCACACACATGAGAAAACAGCTCAGACATTTTTCGTGAGTGACGCCCAGCTTAGCTGATAGCTCTAGTGTGTGTGTGTGTAGCACCTTCTGCCTCAATAACATTTGTTTCCTAAAAACTGGGCCATTTGCCCTCTCAAGAGGCTTCCAATCACTGCGCTTCAGGTCAGGTATGCTATAATTACATTGACACTCCAGTACTGAGAGTGCTAAAAACTTGTAGCTTCATAAAGTTTCCAAGATGTTTCTCAAATCTGCTGTTGGAGGTTCTTTAATTCTAGGGCTGTGGCTTTCTTTGCTGCAGATACGTTTCTCTATGAACACCCAACTATGAAATTACTCAAACATGCACCTCATTGTTGTCTCTGTTTCCTTCTGTAAAATGATCATATCTATCTTTGAAATAGAATCCATGTATTCTGTTGATCTCCTTGTCAAACCTGTGTTTGGCAACTCCACATGTCAACCTGCAGAAGCTTTATGCAGAGGTACAAAAAGTATTGGAACTTGCAAATGTAGTTCCCAGAAATTTTTTTGGGTTTAAATATTTGCAGAAAGTTTTCCAGAAATTTTACCCATTAAAATGATGGAATTATGCTTTATACTAAAGTTTTATGGAACACAAATTGTTGTTTTAAAGTTCTCTTAACACTTGACAGTTTTAACATTGCAGTTAGTGGTTTATGATTAAATGAATTCATTATCTTCATTGTGAATACAATCATTTTTAGTAACAGTTTTGATTAACCCTTTAGCAGGAATCTCGATTTCAACTATTAGTCCAAATTAACACCAACTACAATAATTGAAAATAAATTCAACTTCATAAATACAAATGCATGCATATCTAAATATTTTCTGAAAGGCAAGAAAAAAAAACTATCTTACAAAAATGTGAAAAAAGTAATTAAGGTTCTTTTGTTTGAATTCCGGGGGCTCAAAAATACAATCTTTTCATATTTTTTTTTACCGAACTTTGCAATTTTCCGTATGAGTTTCAATATTTTTTTAGTTATCTGTCACAGGAGCACAGGCAAGTAAAATACCAACACCCAGAGCATATGCTTTTGATAAATGCTGAAATTTTTGGCAAGAATGTATTTCTGAGCTCACCCGGGGGGGGGGGAGGGGGGTTAATCAAAAAGCAAAATGTTGTGAAATTCGCTAAAATGGTACTAACTTTCAAACTTGACTTAGTTGTATCACTAAGGAATATTTATGCTAAATTCAAGTGGAATTCCATGAAAATAACTTGCAGGGAAAGAACAAAGTCATTGGAAAGAATTAGTTTTCCTTAATCAGGGGGGCCTACACTTATGAGAGGGGAACGCAAGAGAAAATTATGGCTAAAGCAATATTATGATATAGTTAGCGATATAAAAATTCTTTTATGGCACTCTAAAAAGTAAAAACATCAAAACATTCACACTAATCTGTTCTCTAAAATGTTCCTCTTCACAGCTTTGACATTGTATGATAATGTTTGAAACATCGCTTGCAGATGAGCAAATCCTATTTTGGGCAAAAGTTGCATGTTTGTGTTCTCCGTTGTTTCTTTTTCACCTTGTTCATTTTATAAGCACATGATGCACACTTCTTTTTTTGGGAACATACTTACAGCATAGTGTTTTCCTATACGTCTTCTTTCATCTTTGGTGACTCTTTGGCTTGACTGCTGGTCAGCTATGCTGCCGCCAGGCATTTCGCCCTTTTCTTTCTTCTCAAGTAGTTGCTGAACTAAATCATGAACCAGTAGAATCCTGAACTTTTTATGAGCTTGTCTCTTCTTTGCAAATTCAGGGTTTGAATGAAAATTTATGCACATTGCATTTACTATGCATAACTCTACCATTCTAAAAAAAACCCTTTTCCACCATTTTTTTAGATTTTCGACCAATATTATAATACGAACGAAATTGGTCACATTTGTCAACACCACCCATGAATTTATTATACTTGCAAATCATCTCTGGCTTTTGAATTTCTTCATTTCTAAATCTTTCTATGGTGTTTTCAGCATTACCGTGAAAAGAAAAAATAACAAAAACATCTCTCTTGTCTTTCCAGTGAACTGCAACAACATTGCTGTTATTTAGAAAAGTGACCTTTAGAAAAAGAATTTTTTTGCAAAATCACCTCTATCAACCCTTACTGTGCCACAGATAATGTGTTTCGGATCAGTAAATCTTTGACGAGCCTCAAACTGGTGTAGAAGTTGTCAAAAAATACCCTGAACCCTTTCCCCAGGAAACCAGCCAAAAGGTCAAATACAACTCTGTATGCAAGCCCGTGTTCAGCTCCCCCAGCAGCTTTCCCTGTATATATCTGGATTTGTAGACAGTATCTAGTCAGCGACTCACAAAGAGCCCACAGTTTGATACCAAATTTCTTTGGTTTTTTGGCATATACTGTAAAAAACATATTCTTGCCTTTGTCCCAATCATTGGCTCATCTATAGAAAGATTTCTTGAGGGGGCATACATTTCATTGAAAGATTTGTTTAGCTCTTTTGGAAAATCCCCAAGCTTGAAAATTTTATTTCTGTTAGGTTCACCTCTTGGCAGATCATTTGAGTTGTCAACCAGGTGCAAATATCTTAGGATTTGTTTGAAGCGGTAACTGCTAAAGACAGCAGAGAACCATAGCATATAAAATATGTTATTTTTTCTTTGCCGGTAATCTTCTACCTCAGGTAGGTTTGCTATTTCCATGGCAATTATCAGCCCAAAGAATGCCATCAACTCTTCAGTGTAAGTTTGTCTTCATCTCATTAGAGATGACTTCTGTGACATGCATTGTTGGTGATAAAGATTCGTTGGTCAGCAACCATTTCAAACATTTTTTTTGTAAAAAATAACTCATTGTTGTCTTAGGGAAGGGAGGTTCCTTTAAACACGTAGGAGACCAACAGATAAATATTCTGCCCAGCTATTGGTAAATCAAAATTGAAAATCATTTCAAGATGTCGAAAATGTTGTTCAGAAGCGAAACTGCCAAAATACTTCAAAGCTACAAAAATTACTTCAAGCTACAAAAATCTGGCTGCAAAAAGTTACTTCAGAAGAATTACGAAGACCATCTTAAAACCAAGCATCTGAAGGAGGATCATACGCATAGGACTCCGCTGGGTCAGACAAAGCTAAGCACATGTTATTTCAGTGTCCAAGCAAACAAAAAATGAAGCAGAAGTGGTATTGATGAAGAAGAATCGAGTGTACAGTTAGGCACTCCTCCGAAAAGGCAGCGAAGATTAAGAAACTGAAGAAAGTGAATTTTTACATCCAGTTTTCGATGATGTTACTGAGTCTTGTCATTCACCACAAGATCAGACAGAGGAAAACTCTGAAAAGAGCAAACTGGATACTATTTTGGAGAAATTATCATCTCTTCCAAACTCGAATGCCGAACCTGTGTTGGAGAAACTTGATGAAATCCAAAGTCAGTTAAGAAGCATCGAAAGAAGACAAAGTTAGAGAAACTACAAGAAAAAGAAAAACCACTAGAAAAGTCACATATTGCTCAAAAGGTCAAAAGTCTTAAGGCAATCAGATCGCTCAAAGAACTCTTGGCCATTGGGTTTCAATATGAAGGTAGTTCATCATCTTTGAGGTGTATGATTTGCCAAGATACTAATAACAGAAATCCAGAAAAGACCACTCACCAAGGTGTGTTCTTCTATTCCAACGATCTAGTAAAAGAGCTTGAAGATCAAGAATTTCTTCCAAGAGAATTTATAAATTTAAAGAAAAGTATCAAATGCCATCTTACTGATTCTGTTACTCACAAGAAAAACGTGCAAGCGGAGGAGCAAAGGCAGTTGGAGAGAAGCATGTTTCAAAAAAAGAATGAAACTGCTGGAATGAGTTTAGGGCATGTATGCATGAAACTTTTCTTGAAAGGACGTCCTAACACTGACTACGAAAATGATATCCTCGTGCAGAAGATAAATGGAACAGTTGTTGTTGAGCTGAATCACTCCTGAAAGTTTCCAGCAGCAGTTAGACCATTCTTCAGTAAGGCTGTAGCTCAAAGAGTGAACAAATTTATAGGCACACAGCTTGTTACATTCTTAGAAGATAAGGTTGCACTATCATATGAGAAACCAAGGGTAAATAATGTTTCAGCCAATCAGCGACTGTTGTCAAAGTCTTATATCAGCCAATCAACATGCTAGTAAAATGGCAGCCATTAGCTTGTCAGCTGCAGGTAAATGTCCTGCTGTCTCGGATTTGATACAAGAGATTGTTCAAACAGGACTTAACAGTACTTTTTAAAAAGAAGAAAGGTTATTCTACATTTTTACCTCTTGCGTTTTTTAATTTCTTCCTAAAGCAAGAGATATGACCTAAAATTATGGCGTTATTTTACGTGGAGTTTCATGCTGGAATTATGAAATAAGATGAGAGGTGTATGGTGGCCCATGGTTGCCACCCTATCCAAGGAAGGTTTTTATTTTAATTTCTGATTTTATTTTTTTTCATTTTTTATTTTTTTATTCACTTATTTTTTTTTTTGTTTTTTATTTATTTTTGTTTTTGTTTTGTTTTTTAATTTTTTTCTCATAAAGTTAATTTGAAATGAGAAAAAAATTGAAATTAAATGAATTCATGCATGTGGACCATCGTTGCCATTCCAGTGTTCTTGTCAATGGCAGACCATCATTCACATTGCCATGCCCATGATCCTTTGCAAGATAAAAAGGCGGGAGATATCAGTGCGACAAACTCAGTAATGGTGGCCATAATTAATAGTAGCAGTGTTGATGACTGGAAGGACGATGATGCTTTGAAGCAAGACTTAAATGAGTTTGTGGAGAAGAATTTGAAGAGGAAAGAAATTCTTGACTTTCTCAAGCAAAAATACCCACAATACGCGTGGAGCCTCAGGAGCATAAGTAGGAGAAGTTTCTTGGAATAAAGTATGTAGATGATGACAGGATTGCCTTGGCAGATGTTGAACAAGCCGTAAGAGAAGAATTGGATGGGCCTGGCCAACTTTTAGGATATAGGGCTCTCCATAAGAAGATCCGAGAGATCCACCACCTTAAAGTTCCACGGAGATTGGTTTATGCCCTGATGCAAGACACAGATGGACTGGAGGAAAGAAGACATGTAGGACACAGAAAAAAAACATGCTGGGGACAAGGCATTCCATTCAGAGGTGGGTACCAGTATACAACTATTAATTGCTAATTTCCTGTTCTTTCCTTCACTAAAAACCTATGGAAAAACTCCACATCAAACAACATATTTTTCTTTTTTTCTGCATTAGAAGAGGGACAGGGGATGGTGTTATCACCCTAATATTTTCCAATACAATAGCCTTTTGTTCTAAAACAATACTGGCACTCTTATCATCTAGAATTGTATGGTCAGGTGATAAATATCCTACTCCTATTCTTTGAACCCCTTTTTAACTGCCCCCATTTGAGAATGAAAGAAAGCCCCCATTTCCCACAAAATCCAAAGGCCAAGATACCCAGATACCCATCATAACTATTGGAAGCCAAGCCCTTTGAAATGCACCAAAGTAAAATATAATGACAAGGACAGGGTCTAAAAGGAAATAAAACACAAGGACAGGGTGGCTTGGCCAGGGGTAAATAAAATGGCTGGACTGCAGAGAATGTCAACTTTTCTTTATTTTTAGGGGTTCAGATTACACCTGGTCTCTTGACGGGCATGACAAAATGTGTGGATTTCAAAAATCCATGTTTCCATTATCACTTTACAGTGTCCAGGACAAATACAGTGGCAAAATAATATTTTTAAGAATATGGACAACAAACAACAATCCTGCAGTGATTGGGAAATTCTACTTGGACCATCTATGTGAAACAAATGGTAAGTTTTGTAGGCATGATACATACTAGAAATTTTTAGAGCAAATATACAGGGCAAACTATGTACAGTACAAGCTTCGTGTAGGAGGGTCACTCCATTAGTATTGAGATATCCAGTAACCATGAAACATATGACAATTCTAAAATATTTTCCAGCAATTGTGGCCTTTTTATTGACGCATAACAATTTTTGTGGATTTCAGTTGAATAGAAAAATTTATATAATTTTTTAAATTTCTGCACTCAAGCCTCCAGCCAATATGTAAAAATTGGGGTTGGAAGACGCAATTCTGGCACTATGAGTTTATTTTGTATAAAAACAGATCTGTAGCAAGAACTTTTTCAGTTCAACTTTTGGTGGCATTTTGGGGTAATTTTCTTTCAAAAACAGGTGTTGTTTGGTGGTTTGTTGAACTTTTAGTACCCGGGGAGGGTGTTTCAATTTAGGCCTAGCCAGGGAACCCCCAATAATGGTGTTGCCGGAAAGACTTGTTGTTGTGGGCAAGTGCTGAATGGAAATACCCAAATTACATATTGCATGGTGGAGAATAGTTAGAAGATATAAAAGGCACCATTGAATACCATTTTGCTTGGTCATCTTCATGTCAGGAAAGTAATTTCCCATTTGGTACTGCATCATTGTGAAATAAACAAAAGAAACAAATATTTAAATTGTGCCAATTTTCGCTTAAAATATTTGACGAAATGAACTCTGAAAGGGATTTATGACATTGCAAAGGAGATTGGAAATTAAATTGGTAATTTTGACCAAAAGAAAACGGACAAATCTTCTCTTAAAACGGTTTTGAGCAAGGTCCCCCTATAAACGTTTCGTCCCCCCTAGAGTTAGGGGAAAACTTAAGTCGATCATTTTCCTTCAGACAAGGGCCATTATAAAGATAATTTAGCATGAAAATTGCTCTACAGGGAGCAGAAATTAATATGTTATGCAATGCATAGCGTTGGTGCCAGAAGCTAGGCCAAATAGGCGTCCAAGCACTGGCTAAAGAGGATCGTTTTTGTACCATGGGGGCATTTCCGCTGACACAGCTGCTCTGGTGGTCAATATATTTGCTGAGATCTCCATTCAATCGATTTTTGAGCAAAACTAATGGCCTAGTTTGGGCATTGTGACTTCCTTCACTTCCAAAAAATGAAAGAATTTTTGTTTAGAATAGAGTATGACTGTCCTGCAAGGGCAGTATATGCTTCGAGGGGGGTATTTTATGATGTCACTTTTGAATAGGTCTACTGTTCTTCAACTCTAGTTCTAATTCATTAAACTTTCCACATATGCAAATGAAGAGTATTTAAACAAGCCCTGAAAATTTGAGCGTGATTTACTGAATAGTTTAAAAATATCTCAATACTTATGGAATGACCCTCGTAACTTAACATTTTAAAGAATCCTTGACAATTTGGAAAGCATTCTTCAGACATGAAAAATAATTGTTTGAAGGAGGAAAATCAAGAAAAAGGTACATGTGGCCTGTACTGTATGCAACATTTCAAATCTACTCGTCAAAAAGCAGGATGATGTAAAAAATTCATGGTTGTTTTGTTCAGAAGTTGAAGAAAAGTACTTTAGCAAAAATTGAGGTTATCACATTATTTCCTTCATAATATCAAGTTTCATAAAGTTTGTCATAAGTCAATATTGTGCATTCTGATAAGAAATTATTCTCAAAAAAAGTTTTATGTAACATTTCTATTATAGTGTCCGACTTCTTTGTGATGACTTTTTATTATAGTGTCCGACTTCTTAGTGTGTGACTTCTTTGTGACTTGGTCTGTTGTCATTTGCCAGTCAACATTCAGATAGCCCTGCTGATTCCAATTTGAATCGGGAAAATAGTTTACTAACAACTGTTGCTGATTTGCACCGATTTTCGGAAATTGTTGCGCTATTTACTCAAAGGCGTGTTGAAATGTATATGTTTGTTGAGTTGATTTTTCTTTTGCAGTGGAAAACTCGTTAAAATCACTAATAGCTCTCAATACTTCTGGAATTGTAATAGATGAACCTTCTTTATAACGAATTAGCAGCAGTTTAGGCAAATCAATTCGAATAATTGGTGCCATCGGTTTCGAAAACTCCATATCATACTTTGTTTGATTTTCTAGCGTTAGGCTGGTGATGGCCTTTTAGTGATTGATATAACTTGCATCATTTGCCATGTGAGTTTTGTACATAATCTCTTCATTTAGATTATTGCATGTTATATCATGATTATACTGTCTCCATGCACCCAAATAAAATTCAACCAACCAGTGTTCTAGTTAGTAATTAGCAGCATAGAGCACTTGCACTGCTTTTAACCCGTCTCTATAATTATACACAAACGTTTTCAAAGCAACTTGCCATTGTTGTGTCATATCAATCGAATCTAATTCATTTGTTTCCGCTAATGTCTCGTTTAAGTGCAACTGTGAGGCTGCATCTTCTCTATCATAATAGCGTTGTAAAGTAAATCTTTGCTTGTTTGCATAAGCCATCTTTACCTCTGCATTGACTTACACATTAAACTTCTTTATCTATATATGTTGATGGATTGTTTGTCAATAAAAGTTTTACCATAAAAAAATCTGGTTTAACTAACTCATTATTCAAGATATTACGAATATATAAAGTGCATCTAGTTTCATTAACAAAATTACATTCTTTGAATTTGAGATGTGAAGGTTGGAATGTAAACACTTCACCTGTCCATTGGGAACATAATCATACTTATTAAAATGAATATTTGTTAAAATAGACCGTAAATTGACAATTCTTTGTTTTTTCTTGCTATCGTCAATGTAATGAAAATCTGTCCATTCAACGGGAAAATTTATCGGATCAGTAATTACCAATTCTTTACTGGAAACATCTAACAAATACTGAAAACGCTCTTCTGAAAACTGTATTTGCTCAATCGCTACTTATACACCGTTATAATTATGTCTAAACACTGGCGCGTTATTTTGGTTTGTTATAGTGATTTCCGAATTCAATTGTTTAATTAAGCGTCATTCAATCATGTTTCGGATGTGATATATAACACAAAAATCGGTTGTCCTTCGTGTTTTCTACTCAAGTCTGATACGATTATTCGGTTTTCTTTGCTTTCATTTATATCAGCAGGATTAGGTTTAATTCCTAACCAAAGCATTTGAAATTCTCGTCTGTTAATGTTTGAAAATGCCAGCTGTTTAACCTCGAAAACTTGATCTACGTAATTATTTTTTGCTCTCTGTTTTGCTTTCAACTCCACAAATATATTCACCAGCCATCTAGCTGATACTCTACTTGCATAGTTATAATCTGTAATATCGCAGTTCAATGAAAACATTTCCGGATGCAGGGCTCTCACTTTGCTTCATATTAAATTCCTCGAAAGTTCACGAAAAATTTCTTAGATTTCATCAAAATTCCTCAGATTTCCGTATTTGTGTAATTTTTCATAGAACACTCTATTTGACCCCCTCATAATGTGTTGCTATAGTTCAATATCACAAATTTTGCCAAATTGGAATGTTCAATCCTTTATAATAGCTATCAGATCTCATAAATAGATGTATATCTTAAGAATACATACACGAGAACTGCTAACACTGGGCTCACACCTGTACACAATGAATTTTCAGGGGCCCTTGTGGCTTTCAGTGAAGACGAATCAGTTGCGAACATCTTTGTTTCATTGATTTGTCTGATATTTAGATTTGTCTGACACTAATTCAACATTTGATGACAATGCCCAACAACCGGAAAGAAATCTATTTTCTTGTAGACCACATAGATATTTTTAACCAAAATAACACACGACTCTCGCATAGCCCTTCCTGTTTTCATTTTTATTGGCCAATTCCAGGCTTTAATTTTCGTCAGCGATTAAATTTATTCTCGAAGCATATATGTATTCTAGCAGTCACACTCTATCAGTCTTACTTAACCATGGGTGATAAAAGCAGTTCTTATGTTGACAAATCGAACGAGCGGCCACTGCCAAAAAAGAAAGCTGTTTTTACTGTTGATACTTCTAAGAAGAAGTACGGTCAGGAAGCAAGGATGCATATTATAAGTTCTGTATGAGTTCAGTTTCAAGCTCAAAAACATCTTTACAGAGACACAGTGAAGGGTCTGCACATCAACGAATAATGCCGAGTGCCAGTAATCAGAAAGATTTGTCTGTATGCATCCAGAATCAAGCAGAACGAAGCAGGTACAAAGAGACAACTGTATCTCAAATTGCAGCTTTCATTGCAGAGAATGATTTGCCAGTTAGCTTAAGCGATCCTCTTCTAACTTTGATTAAAGCTCGAGCTTCAAAAGACAGCAAGGAAAGCATCAGCCTGAAAGAAATACATATATGTGCAACAAAATGCACCAATGCCATTCTGCCAAGGAACTGGCCTGTACTATGCCAAGCAAATTGTAGAAACTGTAACATTATAATGTTGTTGCTGTTGGCATAATGACGGATAACTAGGCCACACGTGCGTGTCTTTCTTGCCTTCACATCTTGACTTTACATGGTGTCAGGTGTATTCCGAACCAGCATTAAACCATGACAACAGAACCAGTAGCGGCTGGAGCTGCAATGCAAGCCTCATCATTTATATCCAACGTGCCACTACCTCAAAAACTAGAATTAACTGGCAACCTAACAGAAAACTGGAGAAAATGGTGACAAATCTGGACGGCCTATGAAACCGTTACAAATTTGGCTTCACAACTGAGCACTTTTCAAGTCGCAGCATTTATAACCTGTATAGGACCCGATGCGCTTGAAATCCACAACGGCCTACCTTTCGAAAATGAAACAGACAAAGAAAGCATTGAAACATTTCTTGACTTATGGCAAACTTATTGCATTGGAGAGACTAACATAATTTATGAAAGATTCAAATTCAATAACCGCAACCAAACACCAGATGAATCAGTTGATACATATGCTACTTCTCTTCGATCCTTAGCCAGCAAATGTAACTATGGTAATCTCAAAGATGAGCTCATTCGAGATCGCATTGTCTGTGGAATCAACAATATCAAAATCCAGCAAAAGCTTTTGCAAGAGCCCAAACTCACCCTCTCTAGATGCATTGATATTGCAAGATCAACAGAAACAACCACAGCTCAACTCAAACTGATCACTGGACAAACAGACCAAACCGATACCAATCTCCATGCTGTGAGCTACTTGAGAAGAAATAACACCACTTCTAGAACAAACAAGACCTCAATATCTTACTGCAAGTACTGTGGAGGTGAACATGGATGGACAAAAGAGTCCTGCCCTGCCTTTGGCAAGCTTTGTGATTACTGTGGCAAGAGAAATCATTTTGCTAATACTTGTCTTCAAAGGAGCCGTGTTGGTAAGAGAGATTACATTAATAAAACTAATGTAAATGCCCTCTCTAATACCTCTGATGAAATCTTATCTGTTGATTATGATTCCAGTGGGCATATACACATACATACTGTTTGCAGTTCTCAGTACAAGTCTAAGATTTTTGCACAAATTCTTTTGGGGAGCCAGAAAATACTAATGCAGCTAGATTCTGGAGCATCCTGCACTGTTTTGCCAGAAAAATATGTCCCTCCTGGAACAAAAATTAAGCATTCTCACCAGCCACTGACCCTGTACAGTAAAGCCAGCTTACCTGTACTTGACACATGCACACTAAAAATTAGTAATCCCAAAAATGGTCAGTGCTATGAAATCCCTTTTGTCATCATCAAAGGTGATTATGTACCACTGTTAGGATCTCAAGCCTAATAACACATGCACCTTCTCACTGTAGAATATGATAATATTGATGAACCAATCAACAGTGATTCTTTTAATTGCAGCAGTGATTTTCCTCCACACTCAGCTACAAAGCAGCCATCTCTATCTCCCAAAGCAGCACCAAATACTGCCATAAACCCATCAACTGGCCTCACCAAGGACCAGATTTTGACAGATTTTGGAGATGTTTTCCAGGGTCTGGGACAGATGCCAGGAACACTACACTTAGAAGTTGATGATATGGTTCAACCAGTTGTCATGCCTCCTCGACGTGTGCAACTTGCACTGAAGGATAGACTGAAAGATGAACTTGACCGACTTGAAAGCCTGGGAGTAATCATCCATGTAATAAAGCCTACTGACTGGGTTTCTAACCTTGTTGTTGCCGAGAAACCCAATGGCAAACTAAGGGTTTGCATAGACCTACAACATCTAAATAAAGCTTTAAAAGGCAGCCATTACCCTCTCCCAATCATTGAAGCCATTTTACCTGACCTGGTTGATGTAAAAGTGTTCAGTAAAGTTGACCTCAAGGAAGGTTACTTACAAATTGTCTTGGATGATGAGTCAACAGATCTCACTACCTTTCACACACCTTGGGGACAATGGAAATTCCTCCGAATGCCATTTCGAATCAAACCCGCCAGTGGGCATTTCCAACACCGCTTTGACCAAGCCCTTGATGGTCTTGCTGGGGTTTATGCTGTTGTTGATGACGTGCTCGTGACAGGAAAAGGACGCACCGATGCAGAAGCTATGAAAAACCATGATGCAAACATGATTGCCCTTCTGAAGAGATGCCAAGAAAGAAAAATCAAGCTAAATGCTGACAAACTTTGCTTCAAATTTGATAATATCTCCTTCATTGGTCACCTACTCACCCAAAAAGGAGTAAAAGCTGATCCTGCCAAAATCAAAGCAATCCTAGACATGGAAAAACTGACTGATGTCTCTGGAGTACAACGACTCATCAGCATGGTCAAATATCTGGGAAAATTTCTGAGCAGTCTTTCTGACATCTGCGAGCCCCTCCGGCGATTGACACACAAAGATACTGCTTGGAAATGGACCAGTGAACATGATACTGCTTTCAACAACATCAAAACTGCAGTCACCAAAAGCCCCTGTACTCAAGTTCTTCGACTCAAACATGCCTGTTGAAGGACAGGGGGATGCATCTTCCAAAGGCCTTGGGTTTGTATTGCTCCAAGATGGCAAACCAGTCACATATAGCAGCAGAGCATTAACAAAAACTGAGCAAAACTATAGCCAAATTGAGAAGGAACTTTTGGCCCTAGTTTTTGGAATGGAGCAGAACCACCAGTATGTTTACGGGCGACCAATAATGCTATGGTCTGACCATCAACCATTAGTCTCCATTTCAACAAAACCACTTGCATCTACACCAAAGAGATTACAACGTCTTTTATTGCGGCTGCAAAGCTATGACGTCACAATACGCTACAAGCCTGGATCAGAAATGGTCCTTGCTGACACTCTATCAAGGGCCTACATCCAGTCAATAGCAGATAATCGCTCAGCCACTGAAAAAGACACTGAAATTGTTCACATGGAACACAATCTATCTATATCAGAACCTCAGCTTAAAGAAATCCAGCAAGCCACATCCAATGATGAAACACTAAAGGAAGTCATGGTGATAATCATTAAAGGTTGGCCTGCAAGAAAAGATGGCCTACATCACAATTTACTACCATATTTCCACATCAGAGATGAGCTTGCAACCCAAGATGGTATTGTTTTTAAAGGGCCAAGAGCCATTATCCCGGAATCTCTGCACAAAAAGATTCGTGACAAGCTTCATGCAGCCCACACTGGTATCCAAGGCTGTCTAAGGCGAGCTCGTGAGGTTGTATATTGACCAGGCATGAACAAGGATCCCACTGACTTCATAGCAAAATGTGAAACCTGCAACACCTTCCAATCCAAGCAGCAGAAGGAACCATTGATTAGCCATGAGACTCCGGAACGCCCCTGGCAGTACATTGCCTCAGACATTTTTACTATCGACAACAAAGACTATCTATGCACTGTAGATTGTTACTCTAATTACTTTGAAGTGGATCGACTCTTTCATAAGACAGCAGCAGAAGTCATTCTCAAACTCAAAGACACTTCTCAACTCATGGCATACCTGAAAAACTGATCAGCGATAACATGCCTTTCTCATCCCATGAGTTTATTGCATTTGCAAGATTATACGAATTTGAAAGAGCCCCAAGCTCTCTGGAATACGCTCAGAGCAATGGGAAAGCAGAAAACGCTATCAAGACCATCAAATTGTTGATCAAAAAGGCAAACAACTCCCACAATGACTTCTACCTTGCACTCCTAGAATGGCGGAACACACCAACTGAAGAAATGGACTTGTCACCAGCACAAAAGGATGTTTGGTCGTCGGATGAAAACTTTGCTTGCAACATCCACTCAGCTCCTACAGCCAGAAACACAGAAAGGAGTCAGTGACAAGCTAAGAGCAAGACAACAAATACAGTCGAAATATTTCAACAGGGGTACCAAGGAGCATATGACATATGACTTTCGACAAGAAGAAGTCTACCAACCTATGACAACTAGAAGTGGACGCAAAATCGTCTGTCCAGACTACTTTGTAAATGAACTCGTTTGATGAGAGAAGAAAAGGAAAGGACAAACTGAACCATTCTTTGAAACCTTATTTTTAAATTTTATATTCACATTGTTTTGTTTACTGTTTTGTTTGGTTTCCTTACAAAAGGGGAGATGTAACGTTATAATGTTGTTGCTGTTGCATTATTGATGGTTGGCATAATGGTGGATAACTAGGCCACACATGCGTGTCTTTCTTGCCCTCACATCTTGACTTTAGAGAAACATTAAGCAAAACAAAGTTCAGCATAATTCCTGATGAAACTACTGACATTTCTTCGGAAAAAAAACTAGGTATCTGTGCCATGTATGTTGATGAAGCTAAATTGACACCAGTTACTAGCTTTTTTGATTTGATTTCTGTTGAAGACACTGGTGCTGCAGGGCTTTACAAAACAATCAAGAACTCTTTTGAAGAGAAACATATTCCACTGGATAACATTATCGGGTTCTCTTCCGACACCTGCAATGTTATGTTTGGAGAACACAATGGATTGGCAACCTTAATGGCAAGAGATTTACCAGGCCTTGTAACGGTAAAATGCAGCTGCCATATGACACACCTCTGTGCCTCGCACGCATGCCTGAAGTCATCAACGTCACTTGAAGATCTTTGCCGCAATATATATGCACATTTCTCCAGGTCCACACTGTGACAGAAAGATTTGAAACAATAATGTCACTGAGACCTATAATGTCAATTTCATGATTGTGAAGCAGCAGATTCAGTTCATCTCTATATTTTCTTAGGGACACGATGTTTAAGATTGTTACAGCCTTGCTATCGCTCCCTGCTTTTCCCATCATTATCAATAGTACTCTGTCCTATTTCTAGGAACTGCAAGCAGAAATCGACAAGATCACATATAAAAAGGGCTTTTCATAACCCACTTACTTCTGCCATGGATAGCCAACAGTGTTCATTGGAGGAGAAACAACTCAGAAACCAAGAAAAGAACTAAAAAACTTACAGGTAAAACTCTTATTAGAAACTTTCAATTTCTTTTGTTTATACAATTTTTAGACCTGCCAGTTTTATTCTCAATATAAACATCCGCGCATGAAAATCAAGTCAGTTTTCGAACTGAGTTCTGAGCTTCCCTCCTTTTTTATAAAAAATACCAAATTTAAACAATAGCCTCAAAAGTTGCCAAAATTTTGGGATGGTATAATTTAAGATTCAAGGTCCAAGATTCAAGATCCAAGATATTAAGATCCGAGATATTAAGATCCGAGATATTAAGATCCGAGAAATTAAGATCCGAGATATTAAGATCCGAGATAT
>JAADKT020018906.1:0-11277 GCA_011763395.2 Chrysaora chesapeakei
TCACAAACAACATTTCGTTACCTGTGAGCTACCTGAGCTGCCTCAAGTCGATGCTTCCTCAAAGTCAAAAGGTTATAGAGGATTGTTATTGGCCCATATTCTTCCACGTTATAGAGTTTAAATATGTGATGTCACCATATAAAGTATGGCTCCTCACCACTTTTTAAACCATTGGCCTACAAAGGTTTCCTCTATTTGGGTCCTAATCAGTTTCCAGGCTACAAGTTTCTAAAACGATATGTTTTATTTAATGGATGTAACATTTTAAATGTAAAAGAAAGGCTTTCTTAAAACTCTGCTGCTTAAAACAACAGCAGAGTACTCTGGTAATGATGAAATAGAACCAGAGAGCTTTGGTGCCATTATAATTTTTAATTGTGCTCTTCTTTTATAATCATTTACTGAAAGGGAAAACTAATATGTAAAGAGATTTGAAAAGCACTCACTACAGCTCAACTGTTCATTCAACTTCCTAATTTATAATGATTTAATGGGTGACATTTGTGGCAGGAGAGAAAATAAATTGTTGTAGTTTTTAATTATCAAATATCAGTTTAGAGTAATTAGAGGAATATGGTACATAAAATAGATACAAACAATAGCAATGCTCTATCTATGAACATTTTTAAATTATTCCATTTTGATGTTGTCTCTTGATCATTCTTCAAGTATAAGTATGAAAAAGTGAAGTAACTGAATCTTCTTGTTTCATTTTCTCAGTCTAAAGATGGGTCTTGAATTCCAAAAAATTGTGAAACTTTACAATATGGCTATGTTGGCCTTTTCATTTGTCAGAAATTTTAGGATTTCTGAAAAATCAACACACTTGTTTACATTTTTAAGAAATTTGCAATATCTACCCTAAACTATTCCACAAAGTATTCCACAAAGACAAAAAGATCTCTTGGGAAGCAATGGTGGTGGCCTTTTTTGCTCTACTATGCTTACTTTGTTAGAAATACAGTAGAATGTGTGCTTCAAAAGAATATTTTTTTAATGAGTCAAGCAAAGTCAAGATGAAAATCACAGTGCAACTGAACCGTTTGACGAATAATTCAGATAATTTCTTGACTCTGGTCATAGCAAATGTAAGACGAGGTCAGAAAGGGAAGATTTGCTGTGATCAATGTCAGATGAAAGTGTTGAGCATATTGTTTCCGTATTCAACGCGATTTTCAAGTTCTGTTCAACAAAAAGAATTTTCAAATCATAAAAATGCCCGTGCATTAGAAAGAGAGGTAATTCAATTGAGTAAGCCAGGAAAACTACATTGAGTTTCTTTATATAAGCAGTATTAAAGATTATAAGTCTGAAAGAATTGTTTCCTCCCATGTACTATTCTGGCCACATTATGACAAGTTTTCGATGCGTGATTTGTAAATATAGCAACATTATCCTTCTAATCTTACATCGGAAGATTTCTTTATTTTCATTCCATTGGCCCGGCTAGAATAAGTAGCCAGTGCATTTATTTATGACTGAATGAGGGGCAAACGAATATGAATTTAACATGAGTCAAGACACAGGCCTGACAGTTGAACAAGAGTGCGTAGTGTCATTGTGCCTACAAGGTTTAAATGTTTTCTTCACGGGCAGTGCAGGGACGGGCAAAACAAAAACTTTGAAAGAAATTGCATCATGCTTGGGTGGTAAGTTTGGCGATGAAAATGTCGGGAGAACAGCAACGACAGGCTTGGCTTCCACGCCGTTTCAAGGCCAAACGATTCATTCATGGTCAGGTTTAGGTATAGGGCGTGGTTCACGTTACAAGCTTCTTAGAAATGTTCTTGCTAACCCAGCAGCTCTTGATAGATGGGTGAAGTGCAAGGCATTAATTATCGATGAGGTCTCGATGTTAGACTGTGAGGCATTTGATGCGCTCGAATTTATCGCAAGGAAAACAAGAGTAACGGATTTGCGTTTTGGAGGTATCCAATTGATTGTTTGTGGAGATTTTCAACAGCTACTCCCAGTTACAGATTTGATGTCCGACAAGAATGGTGACCAGGCTGTCAAGTTTTGTTTTCAGTCCAGCAATTGGAACTCATGCATTGATGCTAATATCAGACTTACACAGATACACCGCCAACGCGATCCAGAAATGTTACTTTTGTTATCCGAGGTGAAGAATGGTGGAGATTTAAGTCCCTCGGCCCATAACCTACTAAGCATAGCAAGCAGAAATTCAGGACCTTTAAAACATCCGGAAACCGTTTTCCTCTACCCACGAAAGAAGGATGTCGAATTGAAGAATTTTGAGATTCTTCAGTCAAGACATGGTGAAGAATTTGTGTCCAAAGCCAAAGACACCGGTTTACGTCACTTACTGAAAAATTGTCCATTCCCAGAGACCTTAGTTTTCAAAGTTGGCGCCAAAGTGATGCTCCTCCGTAATATGCATAAGAAAGGGCTAGTTAATGGATCGATTGGAAACGTAGAGGCAGTTTTTAATGGCAATCCAATGGTAAAGTTTGACACACAACCAGCTTTGAAGATAGGGCCCTACACTTGGGGAGCAGTGGATGACAATGGCGTCACAAGGGCAACTAGGAGACAAATACCGCTACAGCTTGCATGGGCCATGAGTATCCATAAAAGCCAAGGTCAGACAATTTCGTCTTTGGTTGTCTCTCTAAATGGTTTGTTTGTGCATGGACAAGCTTACGTTGCATTGTCGCGTTGTTGCTCTCTTTCTGGATTGTCTGTCATGCCCGGATGGGATCACAAATTTCCCTTGCAGCCATTGTCAATCAAGGAATTTTGTGCGAATATCATCAATGCTTTAGATTTTCGCCGCGAGTTGTCTTTGCTGGAATATAGATCAATGCCGTCTACATTATCTGACAACATGGTGGCTGATGAAGATTCCAATCTTGGAACCCAGTGCAATATTGACGGAGGCCAATTGCCAACGCTGGTTAATTTTGTCCTTCCAGATCAAGTCAACCTGATCGCAATTTTGCAAGCATGCCAAAGTAAAGAGTGTCGCTCGGAGGAGTATTTGGTATTGGCGAATGAAATAGCTGGAAAGATAGCAGAGCACGAGAAAGTAAGAGAATTTGCCGCATTTGCTTGGCATGCCCTTGAAACCATTTATGCTGAATCTAGTGTAGACGTTGCCTGTGATATCAAAGAAGCATTTGGTGATGCACATTTAGAAAAGAAAGAGAAATTGTTCATTGCCCTCAAGGTTGGCAAGGAAATGATCAGAAAATGGACCGAAGTTCTAGTGGATCTTTCATTGCTGCAATCAACGAAGGACAAACTGACCCATATGCAGAGAACATTAATGGTGGACATAATCAGCTGCCTTCGTGTTAGGCTTGCAGGTAGGTTGATTTCATTATGTGGATATTAACATGGAATGATGTATATTGATGTTAGGGGGTAGGAGGGTCATCCTAGGAGTATCTTGGAGGGTCATCCTAGCAAATACTTTCCAAAATCAAAAAGAGCCTATCCACATCTAGGCAAGAGATGCTACCCAGACCTATCAGTTTTCTCATTTTTTGATTCCGTGTTTCAAGGTATATTTTGTCAGAAAGTGGCACATCCGTGTTTAGATACAATCAGATGGCACCAGCATATTCGATTTCGGTCAACCAACCCATTACTACTTATACATTCTAAAACATAACGTGTGTTAAGAAGAATTTTAGCCATCAATTCAACTCAGCTGGGTCGCTTAATATCAGCTTCTTATAATTCTTGTTTCGGTATTGGTACTTTTTATTCATAGAATCAACTGAACCACTATTTGTCTAAATAGACCATGGTATTTTATTCAATTTGCATCAGCGGATATTTCAGCTGTATGACATTATGGCAACGGTTTTTGTGTTCTAAATTGAATTTGTGTCATGAATTCTGGATTCCCAGTTGACGAGATTTTAAAAGTAGCTTTTTCTGAATGAAATTTATAACATCAATTTTAACAGTCGCAAATGTCTTCAATCAGGAATGATGCAAGATAAGTTGACGTCAGCCGATCAAGAAACTTTGCAAATTATCCCTGAAACCCTGTCCAACCCGGAGAAAGGCAAGGTACGATTTTTGGCAGGTTGGGTTGCCTTTAAAGAGCAAAGCACTTGCAGCAATTATATTACACGCAATACAGGTTCCAAACACAAACACGTGCAAAATAACACTAAAGTTGAGATAGCGCTGTTAAAAGTTATCAAAGGAATGATATGTTCTCGAGATGAAGTGATGCGCAACACAAGAGCAAAGGACACATTGAAACACATGGAATATCACAACAGAGGCGGCTTGACCCATGTTCGAGACGAAGTGTTCCTATTTTTTGAAAGAATGGAATTGTGCTGCCAAAGAATCTTCACAAGACCATTGATCCAGCAGTATCGAGACCAAGCTCTTCTACACGCTCGAAAACTCGTTAAAGAAGACCCATTGCTGCTGATTGCATGGAGGAGCATGCTGCGATCATGCCATTTTTGTGACAATTCGTTTGACAGCCGAGGTAAGTGCAAAGATACACGTATGTCTTTTTTGATAAACCGCTTATCAGAAGCTTTACTTGATCTGTTTTATATTAAGAACCATTTTATTTGCATTATTGGTAGTCCAGAAATAAGACACAGTAAGCTTATGTCCATGCACTTGAAGTACATCAAGTTTTGAGTGAGAATTCTGTTATACGTGTTTAGGGATCTAGCAAATATATCTAGGAAACATTACAATTAAAGTTTGCACACGCAACATCAAAGCAACAGGAATATGTATAAATGAATTAGCTGCGACTGTTGAAGTAGTCGCAACATGAAAATGTCCTTTATGTTTCCTCAACCTTCTTTTTTTATTGTTTTCTAGAAATCCCCGAGTCTGAGGGGAACAAAGAGGTCGAATCTGTAATTGGCAATGAAACATTAAACGGTTAGTAATATTCTTGTTAGCTGTAACTTTCCAACTCCACCTCAGTTCGATAATAGGAGAAGAAGCTTTAGTCGCAACATGAAAATGTCCTTTATGTTTCCTCAACCTTTATGCTAGTTCAAAATTGTTGTCACCACAATGTTTGATCGAAGTTAATTTTTCTTTCAGTAACCGATATTGGAGAGATGCTATACAAACGATTTTTAAGAAGGTATCTGAACATGCGCTCAAAAGAATTTCTCGCTCAAATGAAACAAGAAGTTAAGGCAAAAAAAGATCATGCTTTAAGAGAAGCCCTTTCAGAAACAAAAACAAAGTCCAAAACATCAGCTTCCGTCAAACAGTTGCTAGATGGTGTATTTGAAGACAAATCCCCAAACAAACTGGCAAGTCATTTAAAGCTGAAAGCCTTTGCCCTCACTGGCGATGATGCATTTGTTGTTTGCAGCAAAGTTGCCATGCACTTCTTCTTGCTACATGATTTGGAGTTTCGAAAGTCGAAAAAGAAGAAAGAGTTAAGCGGTATTTTGTGCGAAAAATTGAAACTAAAATATGCCATGGATCATCCAAAACTAGCGACGCATGCATGCTTTGACCTTGTCCAAAGATACAATGTGCAAGGGAAACAACTGTCGTTAGCAGATGCATACAATTCACTTGGGATTCGATTAATTACAACTCAACGCGTTGAATTGAGTGCCGGGGTTGTAGACATGCAACCTACAGAAGAAACCAATCCAGACCTTCCCAATCAGCAGGAAACTGCAGCAATGCATTCTGAAGACAATCATCGAGAGAATCGCCATTTACCTATTCCCGAAGATAGAGAATCAGTAGATGATGACACGTCTGCTCGTGGCAGACTTAAAAGGTTCAAGCCAACACATGTCCAGTTAGCAGTCTTAGAACAGGACAATGCACAATTTTCAGGAAAACCATCTAAGTTGCTGTTGAAGCAAAGATCTCAAGAATTCTCCGTAGACATGTCACAAATTCAACGATGGCACAAGGTATTCAATAAAAGGAAGCCTGTATCCACTTGAGATTCCTTACGATTATAAGACTGAAATAGCTACATTAAAACGCCAAAAATTTCGGACGTTAATATTTTCGGACAGTTGGGGCGTCCGAAAATTTTAGCGTCCGAAATCTTTTATGGTCCGAAATTTTTCGCACTATAGAAAACTACAGGACAGCACTTTTACTGCTTCGAAAAAGAATGTCTTGCTCATAAAGCATTTAGTATAGGAAAGAAATGTCTTTAACGAGCTACTTGAGCGAGACAAAAATGATATTTTTTCAGCTAAATTCATTTCAATAATCAAGCATACCATCCTCGCGTCACTCAAGCATTATTCCCATTGCTGTAATAGAAATTCTTGACAAGGACCCCATTGAGAACTTGTTATAAAACAGGATCTGTTAACTTGTAGCACCTTTTACGATAAAACAAGCAGATTTAGCTGTATAGAGATCATTTTAGTACGTGTCCGAAATTTTTCTAAAAACGTCCGAAATTTCGTGAAACAAATTGGAAAATTGTTTGTCCGAAAATATTTTGTCCGAAATTTTTGGCGTTTAATGTATGTTTGGTTTGTATTTCTTGTTACATGTTGAGTTATTCTGTTTGGGCTAGGGGCCACACATTTATGATGGCTGCAAAAATTTCGATTTTCAGACCTAGTCTAATGTTCAGCCCCTGTCCGCAAAAAATACATTTGATCTTTTGTTTGATTACAATATACCGTTGGACTAGGACCACCCTCCCCCTTTGAGTGGACGTCATAAATGTATGGACCTTTGCTTAGTTGTTCTGTTACTGTCGGAAATTCTTATTTTCACCAGCTTACAACCTCAACTGCAACCTTTGGACCAGGTTGAAATTAAAAGTGACTAAGCTCATTAAAATGAAAGGAAATTTTATGTCCTAGCGTTAAATATACAGGATTTTTATTTGTGTATGTTCCAACAATTATACTCTTCATTAGCCCTAAGGGCAAGTTGAGAACTTATGCAGAATGAAACGAGATAAAAAATGGAACTGAGAGAAACAGGCAATCGGCAAAGTTTATGGCAACGTTAGTGGCTTTTAAAAAAGCCGTTTTGAATAAGGGGCCTATAGCTGGCACCCATGGTGACTTCTTATTCTTCTGAGACTTCTCCGCTGAATCAGTCTATCATGCTTTCTTTTCCGCAGTTGGAGGTCGTAATTTTCATGCTCCTCATTTTCTGAATGGCATTGATATTCGTGGCTAGAAGACGGAAAAAGATTATCGATCAATTTTTATACCCCATTCATACTTCATACCTTCATACCCCATTCCGCATAATCATGATTTTCAGTTCAACATGCTTTCGTCTGGGGTGGTCCTTGACGAGAACAACTAAATGTTCTAGCTCTTACCATATTGCAATAAAGATGGGTTGGCAGGCAAAGAACAACTCGAGGTAATCCTGTGATGTCTGGTGTGATGTAATGAAGACACCTTGGAATTTTTCAATAAGGATTGCGCAAAATGACTTGAAGCCAAGCACCATGGAGAACAGGTCAAACTTTGTTTTTTTGGAAATAAATCTCCGCGATTTTTCAGCCGCCGTTGCACCTTCAGTGTTGTTCACCTCCTCTTCCCATTCCGCTAACCAATGTAATACTGACTCGTTCTCCGCAAATCGTGTGTCATCGATATTTATAGAAAAAACAATTGTCACTAGAATCATACAATAAAATGCTGAATCAAAGCTGAGTTGCGTCACATAAAATTATAGAATTATCAGTAAACATATCAGTTCTGTTTGCTCAGTTCTGTTGGAGTAGAGCTCTATATCATGGGGAATCATAAATCTCAAGGGTTAATTGAGACCCCGATGTGAAAAATTTCCCTCGACAGATCTCAAAAAGAAAACATGAAAATGTTACAAGTTGCCTTGCATTTGTGACCAAGCTTACACATTGTTAGTGCGAAATAAAAGCGTTAGAAGCTCTTTTCATGTCCTTTTTCCTTAAAAACAGTGATTCATATCGAGGTCGCGTAAACGAGAGAGCATCCATACACATTTCGTGATGAATTGATTCAGTTGATAAAGACAAACGTAAATATAATCACTTGTATTCAGCCTTGCTCTTGAAGTTCTTTAGCAGAAGTGAGCAATTTTCAAGCAAAGCTATTGACATGTCCAAGAAGGAGCCATCTTGGCCGCATTTGTTGAGATGGTTCTTGTAGTTCTAAGAGACGATAACGTTAAAAATATTTATAAGAAGCAAGACTTCGTTTCACCTTTGCCTTCAAATAATGGAAAATCTCTTCTGCACATGCAAAGACCTCCCTCTCCAATGATGCAGGGACAGGAAGAAGAATCAATTTGGAAGCTCCCTATAGCTATCAGTGGTATTACCAAGGCTAAACGGAATAGCTACACATGACAGGGGTTTCATGTCATTAAAGGAGAATGTTTCTGAAGGTACGTAACGAACCATTGCAAAATTTGCATGTTCATACAATAAGTTGTAATGCCTATTAACGAATAAAACTCAAAATAGTTGATTTTGACTCCCTAAGTGTGTTAACTCCAGGAAACCAAATTGTTATAGAAGTAATATCATTATCATGCGCATCTTAGCATCATACGTAGCACGATCAAATTTGAAGATTGGTAGATCTATCACAGATGTAAGTTTTCAATTGCCGTTATACAGAGTCCTGTATGTGGTTACGTCAACAAGCATACACACAATCCATTTGTATCAGAATCAGATGATATAAACACAACAAACCAGCATCAGTTCCAGCATTCGGGGGCAAAGCACTTCATCCGCCAGATGATTCCGCATACGGCTCGCAGGTGTTAAGTCGAAATGATCGTCAGTAAGTCTGTGGAACGTGCGTATTCCTAAGCCTCTATCAAAGTTGTATGCATCTCTCCAGTGTTGCCACAGAATATCATTGCCATTGAAACGAAAATGTCGCGTTGATTTACCATTAGCATGACTTTTTTCAATATTGTTTCGTATTTTCTTGAAATTATGCTGAAAAAGAACACACAGTTTAACATACTAAAATCTCATTTAGAAGCACCCACCATATAAACTAAATATACATAAAGACAATACATTAAAGCTATTCATCTTTCAGTTACTCTCAAGCTGAATTCAAACTTGAGGTGATTTTGTGGTGCGATGCGGCGAGCGCGGCATAGTTGAATCAATCCAACTTTGTCGCATTGCCGCGTTTTCTTGTTTACTGGAATGCCCCAAGAACGACGCTTCAAGTGTGAAATCAGCTTTAGGACGTATCATACTATCTAAAAGATCTGACGAGAGCTTTTTCAACAATTTCACGGACCACTAATAAAGTTCATTCACACTTGTCCCGTCGTTCTTGACGCATTCCAGAAAAAAAATGAAGGTATACCTCCACATTTATCAACAAGAATATTGTACTTCTTACTGTTATCTCTATACCGAATTGTTTACATGAAAGGAACCCGTGGAAGGCGGTTTTTGCTGAGACATATCACGAGGTACTGCTTTCTAATTAGATAATATATACTTTAACACACCGAAGGATCCATCATGAATACATGGGGCTCTCCAGTATACGGGTTTTCGACAGTAAATTGTTTGTTGATTGCGTCACACTCAGATTCAAAATGCAGTAACATAAGTGTTCTGTTCGCCTGACCACCATCACAAACCCCCATATAGGCATGCAAACCGTTGTTGAGTAAGGCTGCTATTCCTTCCCAATATACATCTGCAAGACTGGCTCCATTCAGTTTCGTCGTTGGATAGTAGCAAAATGGGTACTGGAAGTTACCCTCGCAAGCATTGTAAGTGAATTGAAGAACATGTGATGCAATTTCAACCTCCTCGTGTCCTGCAGAAAAAAAGACTCTAAAGAAATAACTGTCAGCTTATATGTGCGCATTAGCAATGGTTTTACCTGAGACAAAACACGGTTTTTTTACTGGGCGTCAAGAAAACAGAACTTTGATGTAGATAGATCAAATAAATCTTTTTAGTGTGGCATCATCATAATAATACGACAATGCTCGTAATAGACTGAAACCGCTAATGGGTCCTAAAGAATAATAAAGTCTCAAGCATATCAGTCGTATCGACTAAGATAAACGTGCATGTGATGTGCCTATAAGTGGACGTATGGATACAAAAAGTTGAAATCAGATAATTTTAGGAAAGTCATGGTGAATCAGCTAGCTATCATTCCGTTAAATTCCTGCTCATGAAGCTCATGTGATGGAAATAAGATTATTGTTGCAATTTTCAATCAAGAAATCTCATGAGTACTGTAAAATCTTAAACTTGTTAGAGAAGATTTTAGACGTATATTGCCGCAAATAGAAACGTTGTGAATGCAACCGCTGCATTAGGCAAATAGGCAGCTGAATGAAACAATCTTATTCTATTTTATAGATCAACAAATATCAAGATGGGTGAATACTCACCATGCGCTATTTCTTTTTGAATGTTAGTAAATTCACCCATTTCTACCAGGTCAGTCAACTCAAAGTTGTCTCCAACTCGCTTCATCTCAAGGTTACCCTAGGAAATAACAATGTACATATTCTAGAAGCTGTTAAGAATGATCTTCTTGTACTTGATTTCTCCGAGCAATCATGATCAGACCACAGCAAGGAATAATTCGGGGAATACTCTGGGGAACAGGGAAAGACGACATTATCTTGTTACGGAACCAACCGGGAACGCGTGTCCTCAAAACACGTATAACAATTCTCTAGCATGTATCCCATACATAATAAAGCAAGTCTCTCATCCTTACCTGAATACTCATTTCATCGAACACCACCAACCCACAATAGCCAGTGCAAGGTAATTTTTTCTCAATAGCTTCTTGTTTCATAGCTTCAAATACTACTTGGTGCAAACCTGGCCTTTGCTGAACGGAATTCTTTTTCAAACGAAGGGTTCTTCCAGATGGTAACTTCAAAAATCCACTATTGCGCAGTTCTTCATAGCCACTTTTTGAGCGATTCCATAACCTCAGACACATCTCGATAACTCTAAAACAGGAAGGGAATCATCTCTCAAATTGGAGTAACGAAGCGTATTGTAGCATTAAGAGCTTGCACGATAGTTGATACAACTAACTTCCGACGAGCTCCTGTTCTAGCAGGCAAATATTGCAATACTTTTACAAATAAACTTAATTATTTGGTTTTCTCTCTATCTATCTTCATAGAGGATCTTTCCTAAATACCGGATTATATACTCAATATCTTCATTTGATCGATTTGCAGAAAGATAAAAACTAAAAAAAGTGATGATATCATGTTTAAAGTTTCACACATAAAAAACATAGAAGCTGTGCACTTGAAATTTGCTGCTTATAATACAGTGCAGGCCTG
>JAADKT020019017.1:0-11275 GCA_011763395.2 Chrysaora chesapeakei
GCAAGGGAACGTACAAAACATATCCAGGGAGCAAGGGAACGTACAAAACATATCCAGGGAGCAAGGGAACGTACAAAACATATCCAGGGAGCAAGGGAACGTACAAAACATATCCAGGGGGCAAGGGAACGTACAAAACATATCCAGGGAGCAAGGGAACGTACAAAACATATCCAGGGAGCAAGGGAACGTAGAAAACATATCCAGGGAGCAAGGGAACGTACAAAACATATTCAGGGAGCAAGGGAACGTACAAAACATCCAGGGAGCAAGGGAACGTAGAAAACATATCCAGGGAGCAAGGGAACGTACAAAACATATTCAGGGAGCAAGGGAACGTACAAAACATCCAGGGAGCAAGGGAACGTGGCCATGTAAAAGAGAACATGGGAACATTGGGAAACAGGGATCAGGTTAAATCCTCCCTATCAATTCACTTGACTGTCAATCTGAAAAATAAACGTATTAAACTCAAGGGAACAGGGGAACATGTAACCCTCCTAAACGACCCTTATATCTAGGTAGTAGCCAGCGTCTAGCCTCGAACTCTTCTCTTAGTACCTCAGTCTGATTTGCTATGTTCTAGAGAACTATAGATTAAGTCTTGGGGTGTCTCGATCCAGTTTATTCCTTTGAATAGCTTCATTTTTGCCTCGACGTTTTTTATCCCCATAGAAATGGTTATTAAACTTCCATAATTTGTGTAAAATTTTTCAAGGAATGCAGATGGGTTTAAAGCGATTTTCAATTTAATTTTAGCTGGAAATATTGTCGCAGCCTTCTCTTCTTGTATCGAATGCCATGAACATGGAAGATTCAACGAAGAAAGGAACAAAGTCCTCATCAGCATCGTCTGATAGCGAAGACCATGGCCATCTGTATAAGCCAGTTCAAGACATTTCAAAGGTATTCAACAATAATTTAGTTTTTGAGTGATACAATTTTGAGTGGTACAAAATTATAAATTTTTGAGAAACAGCGGAAACACCTCTGGGCATACTCAAAAGCCTTTCTCGTTTGGCACTCCTCAGACAGGGCATCTTTTAACATACTGAATGGTGGGGTAATTGCCCCACCAGGCCCCATTGGCTGCCCCACCTTTGATCGTTCAAATCCTGGTTTTGCCCATAGCTTAGGGAGAAAAGTGTTCACTGATTATCTGTAAGAATATTTATCAGTTGTCGCTATACAGTTAAGTAAATAAATATCCTCCTAGACTGAGTTCTTTGACTTGCAACAGTTGATGATCGATGTAAATGGCGAAAAGTACCATTCCGGTAAACTTATTCTCGTAACATCAAGAACTGTATCCCTTGTATCGATTACCAAATACAGGAACAGGATTTCGAAATACAGAAAGTATTTTTGGCAATTTTGATTTGCTTTAATTTCATAATGAACTGATGAAAATATACTCAATTTTGTTGTATAAATATGCAATGCCTAACGCAAAAAGAAATAAAAAAATCGAAAGAAAAGGATTGGAGTGAATAAATACACTTGTGGTAACGAGTTTATTTAGGAAAAATTTTTGCTTTTATTATCGTCAAGATGGCATATTTGTATATTTGTATAGGACCCTTGAAATTTTTTCCCCAGTAGTCAAAAATCCTTAAAAGATGCCCTGTAACTTGAAATTCATTATTTGAACTTGTCTTTTGCAGACTAGAGCCATTTTGGTGCACAATATTAATGAATATAACAAAGATAATCCAAAAGTTAAAATTTATCTGTATGAGGTTCGTATTTTGGTTGGTATTTTATTATTATATTTCATTAGAATTATTGTTTAGATCTTGTATTTTGCTATTTAATTATGTTACAATGTGTGGGGAAGGGAAACTGAACTGTTTTAGGATGCAGTTAATAACAGGAAAAAACTGAAGTGTCGCAATGACCATTTTGTGATGCATCAGGCTGTGGTTAAACAAAGAGACTTGTCGCGCACGACATTGTATGCGACTTGTCTCCCAGGGTGGCTATCCCCCGAGTCAAAGAGACAAGAAATTTTTCTGATGTTTCCCAGTCTCCCAGAAACATTTTCTTGTCTCTCGCTACAAATTTTGTCGCGCGCTACAAAGTTTCCGAGGTGGCTTAACTGGGAGACATCGAAGGGACATGTCACGGGCGACAATGTCGTGCACGACATATCTGCAAGTTTAGTCAGGCCTTTAAGCCGAGGGGCAATTCACTCCTTGGAATCTCGTTCACCTATTGCTGGGGTCTCTATCGTTTTCATAGAAATCCCTTGGAAATACTTTTATTTAAACGGAAATTTACGCCTTTTGGAGCAGTAAATGCCCCTCGCATTAACATCAATGCTATTTCTTTTCTAGAGCACAATCAAAATCATATGCCGTCTTACCCGCATTCTACAATCTCCACACGAATGCGGCCATTCGTTGATACTGGCAGAAGGATTTCCTGGCTTGCCTTTGTCTCTTGTTAAGATCTCTGCCTACATCTGCGGGTTCACAGTTTTCCAAATTCAGCCCTCTTCGGTTATACTGGGAGAGAAATACACAACTGAGCATTTTAAAATGGATATGGTCAATGCGTATACTACAGCTGGATTAAAGGTATGCACATACTAATATTGTGTATCTTATGTTGTTTCAACGGTTCTATTCTAGCTTTGAGGTTCTGTACCTCAAAGGTGTAGAATTAGAATCTCATTATGTGATTCACAGCTATTCACAAGTAGAACTATATGACGCATACACGTATTTTTTTATAAGTAACCCTTTATAAGAAACCCAGACCCTCGAATGGCCAGAATTTAAGAAACTCCAGTACTTGAGATTTTTTACATAGGAAACTTCTCACCTGAGATAGCGAAGAATGTTCTTTTAATTCCCGCGTTTCCTCTGCAATAACACATATCTGTGACAAGCAGACAAGCAGAAAACCCATATGCATTCAAATACGATCAATAAATGCGTTTGGAATATCATTGAGATAGAATAACTATGTTGTCAATATAGATATACAAGAAACTCTTAAGAACTTTCAGTACTCAAAATTTGAAAATGTTAAGAAACTTTCAGTACTGGATCAATTTTGTAGTTTCTTATAAAAAATACGTGTAGTCAACTATTCTTGATCATCATCGCTCTATGCAATAAGGTCTTAGAATGAGTCGTTGAAATTCTCATTGCTTATTACCAACGAAACATTCGGCTTTCCCTCTTTTTTTCCAGTAAAATTCGTTAGCTTCTTCATGTTATTAAATAGTCAAGTTAAGCTGAAACCGCAATGTTTGATTTTTGTACGATGCGTTATGCCATGGTAGCTGTTATGGGTGCGTTCTTTTGGAACATTTTCAACGTCTTCTTTTTTTGGAGATTTCCGAGAGAACGAAAGCCCATTCATTTGGACAATCGGGAAAATCCGAGATTTTTAAGGCTCCAAACCCTTCTGACTCCAGAACTTGAAGATTTCGAAAACTCCACAGAGATTCTCAGTTTCAAATCAGTTTCTCTCAAATCTTCTGTTTTCAAGAGAGTGTTTTATGGCGACTGGAATGGAGTGTACTTTTTTCAAAATTTAGAAGAAATAAAAGTCCTAAAAGGACGAAAATTAACTGAACTGAAATTACCTATGTTAAAGGGCAAAATTCTGCAAGGAAAACCTCTTTAGAGACTAATGTGCCTTTGAGGAAAAAGGTATAAGGGTGGAGTCCCCTCTCTATATTGGCTTAGCTTTGTTAAAATCGTAACCGCCATTATTATATAGCATTATGTAATATATTTCTTTGCTGCAAAAATCGAGCGTAGTTAATTAATTTTTTTATCTTGCAGGGTGAAAAACTTCTCTTCGTTCTAAATGAAATGGAAGTCTTGGATGACGATTTCCTGGTTTTTGTTGCTGAGTTTTTGGTATCTAATTCCATTTCCCATTTATTCAACGAAGAAGAACACACATCTATCACTAACGCTATACGAACAGAAGTCACTCAAGCTGGTCTAAATTATTCTAAAGAAACAGCATGGAATTTCTTTCTCAAGTAAGTTTTTAATTATAACTTCGCTTTCTCTTCAATATCTTAGTATAATGATTTCGCTTTCTCTACTAATGAATGAATCTGTTTGATATAATAATTAACTCGCTGATAAGGCTGCCGATGGGCAGGGAAGCTTTTGATGTAAATAACAATAGATTGATAAATAAAAAAATGATTAAATAAAATAAATTGCATGTGTTGAAAACAGTGGCAATAAAAAAATAAACTACCGAATGAAATATTAATCAGCTTCATATTTTGTACCGCATTCACACATAAACGATTAAACCTTAAACTTTTGAACCATCCGAATTTACACCACTTTATCAAATGTCGTGTTCTGATTGGTCAATCCAAGAAATCGAATTGATCTGATTAGTGGTATTAAATCTAGTTCTAAAATCAGGTTTAAACACCTTAGGCCCTGGCCAATCGATCAAACATTGTTGATCAAACATTGGAGATTTGCTTTGAAAGCGATGTTTGACCGTTTGGTCACTTCACAAAACATTGTTTGACAAGCAGAATTCGCTCAGCAATGCTTTCGAAATAGACTTCAAAAACATTGGATGCTTGTATCAAGCAAAAAATGTTGGAAGAGCAATGTTTTGTGATGTAGCAAAACGGTAAAGCAATCGCAAATGTTTGACCAACAATGTTTGATTGTTTGACCAAGGCCTCAGTGTGAAGAAGTATTATTCCCTTTCCCTAGACAATAAGTAATACCCATTACTAATACTTTTTCCCAATGGTTTTTATATATCGTGTTTCCAGCGGAGAGGAGGTCTACTTAGGGCCTGTTTATATGAGAAAAACGCTTCACCTGCCAGACCCGGAGCTGATAGGGGGGGGGCAAGTTTTTATGTGGCATTTTCACTTCACCTATCACCCCAGGGCTGAGGAGTGGAGTGTTTAATAGTCTCGCTTCCGTGAAATGAGAACGAGGATTCTAGCATTCTGCTCAAACAAATTCACCTCACCATACCGGTGGTATTTCGTTTATATGGGAAAAATTCACATCGCCTGGGTGAAATTTCACCCTGGTTGAGGTGAAATCTCACTATACGAAATGAGCAATGTAAAGCATTCTATAGGAAGGTGAAATCTCGCCAATCAGCCCCAGGTCTGGCAGATGAGGTGCTTTCGCTCATATAAACAGGCCCTTAATCGTGTACACAAGGATATGCCCACCAAAAGAGTGGCATTTTCTCTAATTATTCTAGGACAGAACTATTCTTTCTATTCCTTTCTATCAACAAAGGATAAAGTTTGGATGCATCATAGCGACAGAAATGAAAAGAGTTTATATTCACTTTGATCAAGCCACGAAAGAAAGCAAGCACTTTACAACATGGCTTTGCTCGGATCCCGTTGCTTGAAATGCCTGAATACTTACATTTTTATTTTTTATTTTTCAGGACTGTTCGAGAGAATCTCCGTTTTGTCTTCATCGCATCATCGCTGGATCAAAAGTTTCAGATTCGATGCCGTCAATTCCCTTCGATGCTAAATGCAATGCAGACAATAACGATGCCACTCTGGACTAAGGAGGAGCTTGTTGAAAATGCTTTGTTTCACTTGAAAGGTAAGGATCGGTTTCATTGTGGTTGCAAGACATTATTCGGGACATTGCTCGGGACATTTTTCGAGACATTGCTCGGGACATTGTTCGAGACATTGCTTGGGACGTTGCTCGGGACATTGCTCGGGACGTTGCTAGGGGATTGTTCAAGACATTGTTCGAGATTTTGCTCGATACATTTGTTCGACACATTTTTCGAGACATTGCTCGGGACGTTGCTTGGGACATTGTTCGGGACGTTGCTCGGGACATTGTTCGAGACATTGCTTGGGACGTTGCTCGGGACATTGCTCGGGACGTTGCTAGGGGATTGTTCAAGACATTGTTCGAGATTTTGCTCGATACATTTGTTCGACACATTTTTCGAGACATTGCTCGGGACGTTGCTTGGGACATTGTTCGGGACGTTGCTCGGGACATTGTTCAAGACATTGTTTTATCGGAGGCTTTGTTCGAGACATTACTGGGGACATTTCTCGGGACATGTTCCTCCGAACATGATTCTAGACATTGTTCGGGACTTTGCTCGGTACATTGTTCGAGGCATTGTTCGAGACATGCCCTAAGTCATAGCTGCCCCCCATGCCCTCAAGCTACAGGGGCAGCGGGGGCAGTGCTGTGCCCTCCTGATAATTTTAATAATGAGTAGCGTCGCTTCTTTGACACCATCTCATGCTTTCCAGCATTGAAAAGTAGCCCTAAGTCATAACAGAACTCTTGTTTTTCCGCAGATCTATTTTGGACCATTTTAGAATACAAATTCTGATATTAGAAGTTAAGACATTCTGCTCCTGTTTAGCTTTCACGTTTTCGTTATTTGTGAAAGTCAGTGTAGGGTGCCCTTTTTGAGCAGCTGCCCCCGCCGCCCCAAATTGCTTCTGGCGCCCCTGGGCATTGTTTGAGAAATTACTCGAGACATTGTTCGAGACATTGCTCGGGACATTGTTCGACCTTTAGTTTCACTTTTTCCGCATGTTTTTATACACTGCAACAAATCATTAACTGCGCCTGCCGAAAATTTTTATGCAAGGATTTCAATGCAAATTGCCGGCACGTTTGGAGAGAGTGTACTGTACTTTTGTATGATTTTTTATCGGTCTTTTTCCATCTCTTTAGATCTGAAGATATTTGATGACAAAGAGAGAGAAAATGTTGCCCATTTACTTGCATCAATGCATCTATCTTTAAACGAAACTTCAAAGAGTGAAGTCACATCTATTAAGCTCAACAACATCACTAACACATCATATGAAAGATTTATTGAACAGTAAGAAAACATTAATTTAGAAGTTTTTTATTTTTCTTTCTATATTTTTCGGTTATTCAAAGATATAATGTTTTCAGTGGAATGGTCGTCAGCTCTCAGACCATGCAAACCAGATTCACATTCCATTAAATGTGGTATAACGCCAGAGGAAAACTTTTGGGCTTCGCTAACATAGAATCCTCGCAAAAGGACCTTGAGAACCTCAGACTGAAAATATGGTCTAACCTATCACAGAATTCTTACTAAGCACTGGCAAAACAATCTAACATTGCTGGTCAAACATTCGAGATTTGAGATTTGCTCCACAAGCATTGTATGACCATTTGGCCCCGTCACAAAACATTGCTTAAAATCTTCAGTCAAAAATATTTGATTCTTCTATCAAGTCAATAATGTTTGACGAGCAGGGTCTGTGATGTGACCAAAACGGTACAGCATTGTGCTTGCCAAGCAAATTTTGAATGCTTGGCAAACAGTGTTTGCTTGTTTGGTCAGCTTTGTCTACATTTCAAAGCTTTTGTTATTGCTAACTTAAGATAAATAAAGAAAAACACCCACATCCAAAGAATTCAAATCTTGACTGCATAATCAGAAGGATGATGACTAATTCTTTGAGCTATATGTTATCCTTATTGTTGTTATCTTTTTCAGTTTTTTTAAGGTTTGCTCAATTATATTTTATTTCTCCATAGCTTTATAGATCTCGCATTGAAACGAAACGCCCAGATTCAGAAAGAATATGGTACAATTGCGAAAACTTTGGAAGCGATCGAAAGAGGATCAGAATTGGCCAGGCAACTTAAAAGCCAACTGGAGCATGAAAAACTTGTTCTGGAGCAGAAAAAACAGGTGCAACAATCTTTGTAGATTTTTTCAATCGTTATTCCTCCGAAAATGAAGCTAGATTGGTATTTTGGCTGATTTTTCAGTTCAGATGGGTAGACATCTTACTCACGCTCAGTATGCGAAAAAAGCTCACTTCCTACACGATTTTTCGTTTCCCTAAAGGCTGAATTTTATAATAATAACATGAATTAGCTTCACAAAACATTACTTGACAAGCTTTATACAACTAGAATTCGTTGTGCGATGCTTTAAAACATTTTCAAATACATTTTCTACTTGTCAAAAAAAAATGTTCGACAAGCAATGTTCTTTGATGTTGGCGAATGGTTAACATTTTGCTTGACAAGCAAATTTCAAATGTTTGACAAACAATGTAGCGCATCAGTCAAAGTCCTCTTTATCCGTACTTTGTTTATAATGAATCAAATCAACTATAGTACGGTACTTTTAAAAAAAAGTTGTAACGGGATTAAGGCCTGCATTTTTTCGTAGTTGATTGTTTCAACTTATATTTCCCTAATGCTACATACCCAACGAAGGTTCGGACAGAGACAATTCCAGTAAATTTTTATTATGAGATTGAGCAATTTTCGCAGCTATCTCATTATTTTTTTATTCACCACTGCATGATGAAACACAAACAAATAGCAAAACTTGATTTCTAAAGATTATGAGGCCAACAAAAGGACTATTTCAGGGTAGGTGACTACGTTGCAGACATAAGCAGTTGAATAATTAACTGTACTTCTAGTAACCGCACATAGGCACCTTACTAGGAGATTAGATAAACCTTGACTATGCAGATGTGACATTACAACAATGACTATGCAGCTATCTTATGATTTCAAATGCAACTCCTGAAGTAATCACTTGCGTCGTCAAATTGCTATGCATAGCCCAATTCAAAAAAGTTGCACAGGTCTTTTTTTATTAGGTTCCCGTTATATCGTAACGAAGGTACGACAACGATCATTAGAGGCAGTATCTTTCAAAGTCTACTCCGATTCTCACGTTTCTACGATCAAATGTCCAACATATTTAGATTTATCGACATACTTTCAGCTGCCCCCTTCCTTTGCTTTTGTAGGACCTATTCCTAAAACATCTTCCACTGTCAATTTTCCAGCATTTTC
The DNA here is from genome assembly GCA_011763395.2 of Chrysaora chesapeakei. NCBI lineage: Eukaryota > Metazoa > Cnidaria > Scyphozoa > Semaeostomeae > Pelagiidae > Chrysaora > Chrysaora chesapeakei. The sequence goes on from JAADKT020019017.1 coordinate 8,832, forward strand.
TCGAGAATAGCTCTCTTGTGTATGTTTTGCCTTAAAAAGACTATCCTTTATTCATGAATGTTCCATAGCTTTTTCCGCTTGTCTAGTAATGTATCATATTTTTCTTGAATTTTCAGGGAAACTGTACTCTTCTTGGGGAAATTGGAATGGTGAGTATGCTGCACTGAACGTGATTTTTTTCCTATATATACGTTTGTCGAAAATGATGACTGAATTAACTCATTCTGAATTATGAACCCTGATTTTCTGCGGAAAACTTCATTGATAGGTTGGAAATAGGCATGACTATGGCCTCTTAGAAGGGGGAACTTTTGTTCATTAAAGAATTGCTGCTTCTGATCTTCCCAACAAATTGTATAGGGAAATTTGCATACTTAAACATTTCATTGTGAAAAACTGGTCTTGATGAGGTCTATCGCAGACAATCTTGGCATGATTAAGGCTGTTTAGCTCATTAAGATATTCCGTAGCTATAAAACTTATCGCATACTCTTCTCTTGCTTCAATAGATCTTGAAGCAACAACAGCCATTCAACACAACAACTAGTTGTTTCTGTGGTAGAAAATATAACGTCCTTGACAATATTTCTCTCCCTTCGTTTAGGACAAAGCAATTACTGAAGAACAGGTTCGATTGGTTAGGAAACAACAATGGAAGATTGAGAAACTTGAAAGAGTAAGGATTTGAATATATGAATTTGTAACGACTTGAACTCTAATCTGATACTAATTTATTCTCGATTTACTGCACTTCTTGAAATTCAGCCTCATAACCTCTGGTTCAGAATAAACCGTTGGGGAGATAATTGTTTTTGGAGTTTATGAATAACCCGTTGCTTACTTGAACCCGCCATTGATTCATCAGTTGAGGAAACGTTTTCCTTAGTAGTCGACTGTTTGAGTCTATTCTGATATTTTTACTCTGAGATTGTCAGGCGAAAATGCTTTCAGTTTGTTCAGTCAAGAATCGCGCTTTCATTTTTTTGTGAAGAACCACTTTATAAGGTACCTACGTGTAGAAGGCCGAAAATGCAAGATAAAATCGATAGGGAAGTTTCACTTTGAATATTGTATCACTGCCAACAATCAAGAACTAGGAAGCCAGTTCCATTCATTTGGAGTCGAAAATCATATGAATGATCTGTTACATGCATTAAATGTTTCTTTTAGTAGGTTCCAGCTTTGCTGTCATACAAATGTCTTTGCATAATAATTATGATACTTAACGTGCAGTCAAAATTAAGGTATTATAAAGAAATTTTTGCACTACAAGTTAATCAAAAGAGGTCCAAAATGAATTTAAAGCAACCTTGACGTTTTATACAGCTTTAAGTTTATAAATCTGTTATCACAAATAATGGTTTTGGAATAAAAGATTTTTTCCGTAACAATCGAGTTTTCTTTTTTTTAGTTGCTGCCTCGATATCAAGACGCACACGAAAGGGCCGTGTTCAAGGCTGCTGCCATGGTGAAGGAAACCAAACAGGTTTTGGCAGAGTTAGATCATCAGGGATTGGCTGATCTCAGGGCAATGCAAAAGCCTGATAGTGACATCGAAGATGTCTTAGCTGCCGTCATAATCATAGGTATGTAGATTAACTTGTATGTCCTAGTTTGGTTTTCATTAGACCCTTGCCAAAATATCAAACATTGTTGGTCAAACATTTTGAGTTCTGCTTTGGAAGCAAAGTTTGAACGTTTAGCCACGTCACAAAACATTGTTCGACAAGCAGACTTAGCTGAGCAATGTTTTTGGAAAATTTGAAACATTTTCTGCTTTTCAGAAGTAAATGTTTGACAAATGATGTTTTGCTATGTGGTCAAACGACCAAGCATTTTGTTTGAAAAGCAAATAGAAGATGCTGCCTAGATAAAAAGCCTTCAAATTTCGGATGTTTGACAAACAATGTTTGGCCGATTGGCCAGTGTCTAAAAATCGAATGAAGTAATGCAATTTGAGATGCTTCTTTAACAGTTTGTCCGTCAATAATTCAACATATTGCATTTTCTTTTCGTTCTCAGTGAAGTCGCCAACATCAGATCTTACATGGAACAAAGGAGCTAAGAGAATTATGGCAAATTTGGAAAGGTTGGTAAATGGTTGCTAGCTATGTTTCTGCTGTGTAAGGGTTTTAGCTAGTAAGCTATTTAACTGTCCTTAGCCGTATAGCTTTTGTGCACTGTAGCCATAATTCTTGGGTCTGGATTATGTGAGAAAAAACGGACGAGATCCTACTTTTGTGTTGATACCCTCATAAAGACTAAGCTGCGATTACATGAGAAAATGTCCCTTCCCGGCTAATCAGGATAATTTTCACGACCGGGATCCAGCCTTTGATCAAACGGGATCACGGCTAGCAGGGACGGTAGGCCTGATTATGTGTAGAATTTCTACAAATAATCAGGTCCTTAGTTTGTGTTTTCAGAGCGGTTTCTCATTTAAT